>VZTO01016752.1:0-30547 GCA_013400615.1 Syrrhaptes paradoxus | reverse complement strand
CTTTATGGAGCGGCGTTGCAGGACGTCCTTGCTTCTCCTTGTGCAGCGTTTTGGTTTTGTGGTTTTTTTGTTTTTTTTTTTTTTTCCAAGTGCTGCTGTGAAAGTGAGGAGTCGCTCGTCTCAGCTGCTGGGTCTCCCTGGAAGGTGTCCGCTGGACCTCAGTGGGTGGTAAAGTCAGTTTTGCCAAACAGTCTTGTCTTTGAAGCTGTAGGGAAACAGTATCCTGATGCGTCCGTGTAATTCTTCACCTCGGGATCTCTCAAATGCAGCTGGATCGCTGGGTTGTCAGTTCAGAGCAAGGAAGCCGCTCTTGGGAAGCCTGTTGGGATATTTTGCCGGTCAAGAAGTCAACTTTCTGAAATGACGCGCGCAAATCAAAAAGCCACCAGTGGCGTGATGAACGTCTGGGGAAGGTACACAAGAGAGGACCATGAGTGCTTTTATCCATCAAGGTGACTTCAGCTCCAAGGTGGTGGTTTGAGAAGCCTTCGGTACCCTGTGTCCTTCAGGAATGAGTTATTAATTGCCTCTTAGACAACGAGTCCCAGAGCAGTCTATTGCCGGGCTCTCCCATTGATTTTTTTCCGTTTCATTTAAAGAGTGCACATATCGACAAGCATTTATGTAGTGCCGTACACGTGGGTTAAGAGGTTAATAAATGAGATAAGGTTTGTGAGGAAAGGCAGGTGACTGTGCTGTGAAGGGGAGAAAGCAGAGAAAAGGGAACTTGACCTCGTCATGCTTCAAGCTGAAAAAGTGGAGAATGGATGCAGGAATGACGGAGGTCCTGGAGCTTTGGAAGAAACCAGCAGAGAGGCGATGTGTCCTCCAAATAAACTGAGAGTCGGGATCTTNAGGCAGGTGACTGTGCTGTGAAGGGGAGAAGGCAGAGAAAAGGGAACTTGACCTCTTCAAGCTGAAAAAGTGGAGAGTGAATCCAGGAATGACAGAGGTCCTGGAGCTTCAGAAGAAACCAGCAGAGAGGTGATGTGTCCTCCAAATAAGCTGAGAGTCAGGATCTCAGGATTGTGTTTTAAGATGACTTTGATATTGCATTCCAGCCAACGATTCCTTCGTGAAGCTCGGTCACTTGAGGATAACGTAAGGCGCATCTCGTACGAAAGCATCGTGACTTCACATTTGTCATTTTTATTGATAAATTGGCAGCAAGGTGGCACTATATAACAAGGAGCATTGCAATATGATTTATTTCAACTTTTCTATTAGTTCCCCCTCCCAACCCGTGATAAAAATAGTAATTTGCATTCCTATAGGGTCTGTTGATTCCAGGGCACGTGTGTTTATTTTTGAACACAACGCAAGGGTTGTTGCCGTTAGATGTATCAATGGGTTATTTCCTAGGTTGGTTTTATCAGGAGAGTTTACAGATTGATCTGATGATAGAAGGAAGTTTTGTGCTCTTGCTCTAACTTGGTGCTTCAGTGTTCTCCTCTAGAGTAGGAAGGGAGTGGTACATGTGTCTCAAATGTGTATGTCTACTGCTGTCGTAGAAGCCCAGAGGTATCCCAGACATCCAGAAGATACAAGGTAGACAGGGGATAGGTGTTCAAGAGAAGAGTAGCAGCTGGTAGATGGTCTCAGGTGCCTAAAATGACACCAGATACTGGTCTTCAGGACGTGAGCCGCATTGTGTGATTGATGGTTGGTTTATGAGATGTATGTCAACATCTGTTGTAGCGACAAAATCGAGCTTTGAGGTAAGAGCTCTGCTGCGAGTAGAAGTGTGGAAGATGAGGTGGGTTTTGTTCTAGCCCATGGCTGGTCGTGTTCCGGGTGTATGGGCTGATGAAATTTCAGTTTCTATCCTGAAATGAACCCATGCAATGTCAGGGAGCCAGCAGTGGGGAACGTGGTGTCCAAAATGCAGGTTTTTTTGAGGATGAGAGGAAACGGCCTCAGATTGCGCCAGGGGAGGTTTAAATTGGGTATTAGGAAAAATTTCTTCACCGAAAGGGTTGTCAAGGGTTGGAAGCGGTTGAGTCACCATCCCTGGGGGTATTTAAAAGACATGTAGATGTGGCGCTTAGGGACATGGTTTAGTGGTGGACCTGGTAGTGTCAGTTAACAGTTGGATTTGATGATCTTAAGGATCTTTTCCAACCTAGGTGATTCTCTGATTCTTCATGACCAGTGCTAAAATGAACAAACTGGAAGTATCCTCGGTTGACTTCCTAGTTTTCGAGTTGAGTTTGCGTTCCTGCCGTTAGTAAAACATTTAATCCTAGAGAGGTAACAGGCTTCACCAAAGCATCGGAGATTTAAGCAGCATTAGAAATCCAGTGTGTGATTTTGACTAAATATTAGAATAAGTACCATTATTATTATTATTATTATTATTATTGCCTATTTTTATATGTATCCAAAACAACGTGTGACTTCCAAGTGGGTATGCGAGGTCAGCAGAGTGCTAAGAGGGCTCTGTGTGCTACCATATGTAAGGAGGAAGAGAGCAATTAGGTTAATGGCCTTTAATTGATAAAGATTGAGGTGGTCTGACCACCAGCGCAGGGGAGCAACAGTTTTCTGCTGTGGGGCTTGTTGGAGAATCTGGCTGAAGGTGAAACCAGCCCAACACACACTTGGACCTCAGAGCAGGTATGAATCATAGAATCATGGAATGGTTTGGGTTGGAAGGGACCTTCAAGCCCATCCAGTGCCACCCCCTGCCATGGGCAGGGACACCTCCCACTAGCCCAGGTTGCCCAAAGCCTCATCCAGCCTGGCCTTGAACCCCTCCAGGGATGGGGCATCCACAGCTTCTCTGGGCAACCTGGGCCACTGCCTCACCACCCTCGCAGTGAAAAATTTATTTGTGATGTCTAGTCTAAATCTCCCTTCTTTCAGCTTATGAAGACTGAACAAAGTGAGGACAGGTTCCTTCTGGCCCAGGAGGACCTCCTGAACTTTCAGGACTGTCCAGGCAATGCAGAGGAGAGTAATCCAGGGTGAGAGGACCACTCCATCTGTGTGTGTGTGGCAATGGAAGTGGCCCACCAAGGAGTTTTTGCTTTGCAGGACTGGTTGTGGCATCCCTATGGCTTCTGACAGGTCCAAGCAGAACATGTGCATCTCACTTGGCTCAGCTGAGGTTAAGCCGTGGAAGAACCTTGAAGTCTTCTCCTCCACCTCCCACTCCCTGGGAATTGCTAATGGCAAGGTGTGAACGCTTTTCAGACCACGTATCTACAAAACCTTCTGCAAGTGGCCCTTCCAGTGCACACAGAGAAGGTTGCTGATGCCCCTCATGCCAAAAAAAAAAAATTATAATTGTTTAGAACCTCTGACTCTTCTGCACCGAAACGCAGAAACATCTGGCTGCTTCCCGCAGGAGTTGGGTGGTTTCCACCATGGGCGACATCTTCCTGTGCTTGCAGACAGATCAACCCCAGAAGTGGAGGAAGAGGGGTGGGGGGAAGAGAGGCGCATGGCTCCAGACGGTGTTTATTGGATTTAATCTGTTCAATTAGCGCCTGTTATTACTGGATGCTTTAACGCGTTCTTAGGCACCGTGTCTGCGTCGGTGGGGCTGGTTCAAGATGCCAGACAGGTTTCTGCCGCAGAAGACCCATCACCAGCTTACCGTGTGTTTTCACATGGTTCTCTCGGATAATCCCTCGCTCTTTCTAATAAATCTACCAAACCACACGAAGCGCAGCATTTATTCACGTCCTGTGCTCATGCATATTAATCTCTCCAGCCGGCTTCTCCTTCTCGTTCATTTAAATTCTCCTTCTCTATCAGGCCCCACCGAAGGCGGTTCCCTGGGGGATGTATTTTCCTGTAACAGCGAGCTGGCGTCAAGTCTCGCGGATCGATACCGTGCATGCTTTCAGCGTTTAAATTACCACCATGGTCTGTTGGTCTTGGCTTAGGCAAAAAGAATCCCGGTGATGAAATGACACTCGATCTGGAGTTTGCCAGATAGTGTAAACAAGCACATTAGTCGGACCGGATAGGCATGATAATTGCAGAGCGAGGCTGTTGGCTTGAATGGATCCATTAAAGTCGGCTTCAGGGAGCTGCAGCATCCTTTTAGATTGTTGCAAAGAAAGGACCGAAAAAAATATAAAATAAAATAGTCGTGGCTGGAAGATCTTGCTGCAGAAGAGCGAAGCACCAGATTTATTCTTAACTCTTTGCTGAGCATTTGCTCCTTGCTTGGTGCGATGCGGGATGTTGGATCTCTTAGGGATCCTGTTGGTTTTTTGGTTTTTTTTTTGTGCTTCGTGCTGTAGGTTAAATGGAGTTCTGTGGCTATGGAGCGACCGCACGCTGCGGAAAACAGGTAGAATTTTATGTCCCCTTATTCCAGGTCTCAAGTCCCTCATTGATCCCATCAGGGAGGAGAAGCATCCGCCTTTTTCTTCTCCAAAGCAGTCCTGACTGTTTGCAAAGGGCAGGGGTGATCTTTTTTTACTTGGTTTATGGATTTTCATCCTTTGGAGCCAAGTGATACCAGAAATGCTGTGGTCTGGAGGGGAGGTCCCTGGGACCAGCGCGTGGCATGATTCTGTGAAGGTCCGCAGAGGAGCGGTGGGGAGATCCTGATCTTTGTCCGCTGATACCTGCTCACGTTGGTTGAGAAGCAGCTCGGCCATGGAGAAGAAGGTTTTCAGGAGATGTTTGAGTTATTTTGACTGAAGTTTAAGAATTCGGCTGTAAGGCTGTATTCACCGTGTTAAGAGCTGTGGACCAGCTCTTCAAAGAAATAAATAAAAACTGTAATGCTAGGTGTTAACTGGCCCAACTTTGACCCAACCTGTGCTCACTGGGCAATCTGGGATGGTGACGGTTGGGTTCTGTGCATCACCAAAAGCCTTCATCTTGCTTGAGCAAATCCTGAGTTCAGTAAATTGGGTAATTTAGCTCTGTGACTCTGTTCTTGCAGTTTTTGATTCATCACTCAGCTGTGGTCGTTGGCCAGTCGGAGTTTGGGCCGTGGATTGGTTTGATCAGACCTAGAGGTTGAGGAGTTATCGTTTCTGGCATGTAGTTGGGAGTTTTGTTGTTTGAGATGACGCCTCTTGTGAACAACAGATTTTTTCATTTCTTTTTTTTTTAAGTTTCCCATGAGCTCTCTGGTTCTGTCTCCCCCAGTGGGTGCTGGGCTGGGTGGGGCTGGGAGTTGTCCTGGCTGTCCTGGGTGAATGCATATGCCTTTGCATTTTATTTAAAGTGTGTGTATGTTTTGAACATGGGCTGGAGCACCCTGATACGCTGAATATCATCACCAAAAAAAAGGTCTAGGTTTGTATTATGTGGTGTCGTACCAACAGGGAAGGAGCGATAGGCGTGTACCACGCTGAGACTCACTTGGCGTCTCCCCATCCTCCTGTTCGCAGGAGTCGCATCTGCCCGAGTGGAAGAGTAAATACTCCTCCAATCTAATCACGTTAAATGTTCCGGAGTGTAATACCTTAATTTGGTTGCTGACATGAGGGCTGATGGGGAAATGATGTGGTAATCAGGAATGACAGCCATGGTAGATAGGAATCTTTTGTTTCAAAGATTAAGCGAACCCGAGTAGATAGTCTTGGCGGGTGTGCCCGGTAACCAGCAATCGTCCTCACACCCTGACTCAGAGCACAAAGCCATTCATGAAAGTTGAGTTTTTCTGCAATTGGCTTGATTTGTTCTCATCTAAACCTGTTATTGGCCTCTGGAAGATCCAGTCAGAAGCATCTGTGGTTGGACTTGATGATCTTAAAGGTCTTTTCCAACCTAAATGATTCTGTGTGGTTGGTATTAAGTCGTCGTGAGTACACTCCAAAGAAAAAATAATTTCACTGTGAGGGGGATGAGGCAGTGGCCCAGGTTGCCCAGAGAAGCTGTGGATGCCCCATCCCTGGAGGGGTTCAAGGCCAGGCTGGATGAGGCTTTGGGCAACCTGGGCTAGTGGGAGCTGTCCCTGCCCATGGCAGGGGGGTGGCACTGGATGGTCTGGAAGGTCCCTTTCAACCCAAACCATCCTGGGGTTCTATGATGCGTCTTTGTGGCAACTTGGACCCGAAGGGTGCGATGTCTGTTATTGCTCTGCTCCTCTTAATGTTTAAAATCTGGATGGGGGGAAGAGAATCCTCCCTGGAATGCACACCCTACGCAGAATTGCTTTTTGAAAGTGTTTGAAAACTATCTCTTCTGCAGGACTAGGAGCTAATTTGAACAGCCAGTTCTGTCCTTGAGATGTACGTTCCAGGATGCCGGAGGAAAATAGCAGCTTGGAATTTGCTTCATGTTTGAGGTTAAGTTTGAAAGGAGTCCGGTGCTTTTATTGAGGGTGGTTTTATATAGCAGCTCTCAGTGGAAACAGTTTGTCTTTTATATTTTTAGGTTAAGGGATTTCTTTAAGGTCAGCCTGAGTTCACACAGTTTTCTTTTCTGCCTTGATGGAGGTAGGCATTATTATTTGAAATTTGCCGGGGTCCAAACTCGCTGTGTAACCTCTGGGGCACGTTATTCTATAGGGTTGTGGAAGCAGGTTGATGAAATGAATGCACACGTGTCATTTCCCAGGTTGTGGAAAAATGCTGCACAAATTTCTCTCCATTAGTATGTTTTTCCTATAGATTATCTTTTAATATAAATGATGAGAATATTCTGCTCTCGTAAAGAGATAGTACAGCTTGTGTGGGCCTGGATGGATAAATTTATATGAAGTTCCAACGTTTTCCAAGAGGAAAAGGTGATGTAATGGACTGTGGAAATAATTCTTTCTTTTTTTTTCGTATTCTTTCTCTCATCCGATCACACTTATGATATAAATAGTGGAAAAAGGCACAAACCCACTGAAATGTAAACCACTCCGGTAAAGCTCCCCCGTCGCTGCGTGCTGGGTTCAGGCAGCAAGCGGCATCCGTCGGTGGTTTCCAGCACATTAACGGCAACGTGTGGAGCCATCTGTCATGGCTTGGAGGTGTCGAACCGATTCAGCAGTTCATTAAGCAAGGCCAGAAGAAAGAAAAAAAAAATCTAGAAAATCAGCATGTAGATGGGAGAAGGGGAGGCTGAAGAGCTGGAGGAAGCACGCTGTGCCAACGCTCATTTATTGAGTCATTGGCCATCGAACCCTGTTGTGGGGACTGGGCGGTTCATTTACCAGCTCTGCAGGGATTGGGAGTTGTCCCCAGTAGGGTAAGGCACGGTCAACAGCAGCACCAGCACTTCCATGAGCGGCACCCGTCCTCTCCAAAACCACCCTCAGACGTGTCCCAGCACCGTGCTTGGGAGGTACCGTCTTGGCGGACACGTCTCAGCTTGGATTAAGTTCAAACGAGAGCTCCAGGTGGTGGTGTTTGCTGTTTTCAGAGTTTGTGTTTTAAATTATGTCCTCTAACAAAGTTGGTTGCTAGTGAGATGAGTTGAAGGAACAAACACCTGCTTTGCTCTGTGCAGCTGGACGCTCATCGTGCAGCATCTGCAGAGCAGCTCTTCCATGGACCTTCTGGAGATGTTTGCAGGAAGAGTGTCTAAGCCTGAGCTGTTGCCTATCTATGGCCACTTACAGAACATCAAGGCTTTGTTAGTTCACGTTTTCCAGCAACCTGACTCTGGCTGGGGTGCAGGATCTGGTCTTTATCTTTCCTCCTTTTCATTGCCTGTTGGAAGCTGGGCATTGCCCAGGTGGCGGTGGGTCCAGCTGGCCAAGCACCTGCATGCAGCACATGAAGGGTGTTGTTTTTAGGGCAGCTGAAGCTCTGTCTTCATCTTCTTGCCTTGTTATTAAACCCTTTTTAAACAAGTCCAGCTCTGGATAATGCCAGCTTTTAGTTTCTATTTTTTTTTTGCATTTTCTGAATGGATTTCTTCTCTTCTGCTATGTTCAAAGACCAACTTCTCCATCTTCATAGGCTGCATCGCCGCAGTGGCTGTAGAAGTAGCAACGTGAACTAGGAATGTTTTGGGTTAATTTTCTCCTTTCTCCTTCTCAACCTGTCTGTTTGCAGGTCTGTGTCTCAGCTCTAATGCTTCCCTTACCGCTTAGCTGCACTCAGGCACCCAACGGTGCTCTTGAAGAGCAACCTCGTGCTCTGCAGTCACACCGCGATTGGAGATGTCCTTGTTTGACTCAAATTATCGACTGACACTGTGTTGATTGCCTTTATTTCTAAATGGGCATCACATGGATGCGGTACCACCCCATTTACTGTAGAAGCTGTGTTTCGTTTTGAGATTTCAACCAGGGAATCCCTTTCTGTGTGTTTGGGAACTGCGAAGCAATCCAACCGTTGTAAGACGTGTAGGAATCGTGTCAGTTGTGGCTTTCTCTGATGTAGCCTTTGTCTGTTCATGACTTGCAGACCTTTATCCCCAAGCGAGGGATGGGCAAGGAGATTCCTACATGGGTTTTGTTTCTTGATACCTCATGGTCAGGTGAAGAGCAAGAGGGGAACTTTGATTTCTCCTGCTCCATGGGGTGTGGGGATTCCCAGCAGCACAGGGCTCAGGGCAACAGGACGTTCAAGTTCCAGGTCTGACCGGAGCAGTGCAGTGAGTTAATGCAGAAATCAAGTCTTGAATTAAAGCTTTGGGGTTGCTGATGTCCCCTTAAAGGCTGATTTGGAGGACGCATGCCAAGTGTTTGCACAACTGTTCTACAGAGCAAAACTGTTTAGATACAGCGCCAAGGCTGCAAAGCTCGTTTTTATTTTTCTGTTGGATCTATTTGCAGAGTTTACATAATTTGGTGTGGTTTTGCCTTAAATAAGCACTTTAATACTGTTTGAATCAGATTCTAAGGCTTCCTCCAGCAGTGGAAGGTACATGAGAGTCCCCGGCAAGAGCAGCAGGAGCAGCGTGTTCCCTTTTAGCTGTTTTCTGTGGAACAGATGGAAAGGCAGATTTCTTCAGAAATTTCTTCAGAAATGCATTTCTGAAGGTTTTCTCACCCTCGGTGTCCGGGGGAAGCCTGGATGTGGTGATAGCAAGATTGATGGTAGACTTTGAGTCTTTGCTTAAAGATGGAGAGCTCGAACAGACAACCAAGTGGGATGTTTTGCAAATGAAGCCAATGGCGAGTGTGTTGAAGTCTTGGGCAGGATCTGGCCCTTAAAGAGTAATTAAATTCTTGGTGGCTACAGTTAATGGGAAAGTTGCTGTGCTAGCTCTTATTTCTTTGGAAAAACAATATTCTGGAGCATGACCATGTAGTGAAGAAGAGTATTGGCTAGGAAAGACCCTTGGATGTCTCTGCCCCAACCTACTCTCCAAAGCAGGGCTCATGCCAAAGGTAGACCAAGTTACTCAGAACTTGTCCAGAGACTCTTCAACCTCTTTGAACTCCTTTCCCACCTCTTTTCCCAATGAAAAATATTTGTTTTGTTCCTTGTATGCCATTGTGATTCCTCCTGCTGCCTCTCATCCTTTTGCTGGTCGCTTTGAGAAGGTTCGGGTTCATTTTTCTCTGTAGCTGCCTTTTAGGTTGGTAGGTACCAAAAATCAGCTTTGTAACCCTCAGCTTTTGTTTTGGGACCCTGAAAATATATATTTTTTTTTTAGAAATTATTTTTTCTTTTTGTTTTAAAATGAAACTAGTGGAAAGTTGAAAAAAATGAGAGAGTTCTTTTTTTGGAAGGAAACCACCTGCCCAGATGTCACAGAAGGATGGGATTCATCTGCCGTTCGTTGACTGGGTCATTCTGAGGGTTTATGTCAACTTTGATTTAAAAAGATTTGGGAAAATGTTGCACCCCTGCTGGCTGGCCAACCTTTTCCTTCTTGGCCTTGGTGTTTCAGGATGAACCTCCACCTGATTTACAGGTCCAAAAACCTGCAAAGTAAATTATCATTGTTAGGGATAATTGGGGTTTTTTTTTTCAAAGCAGAGGCTGCCCATCTCCCGGCACCCCATCGCTCCTCTTCCTCGGAGGTTCCCGAAACTCTGAACTCAACCCCGGCAACCCCGCTGGGATGGAAACTGAATCACGGCGCAGGAAAGTCCCGCTGTTCGAGTCACAGGAGTCGTTCACATGAGCAAAGCGTTGGCCCAAAGACTTTGCCAAAGCCACTAATAGGATCCAGGTTTCTCGGGTCGGGGATAGAGTCGGCGGGGACCGGCGCGGAGCGGTGCTCCGGGGCTGCAGCTCTGCGCCCCGTGCTGGCTGTCGACTTGGCCAGAGTCCCTGTGCCTCAGTTGCCTCCTCTCCTCCGTGAAAAGCTTTGATATATGTGGATATTGAGAAAAAGCCAAGTAGTAATTGGGGAAAAAAAAAAAAGGGATTTTTTTTTTCATTTTCTTGCAGGGAAACTGTCTTCTTGCAAACTCCCATGGGACCCGAAGCTCTTCTTTTAAAACATATTTTAAAATTTAGGGTGGAAAAGTGTCATTTTAGCTATTTATGGTCAACAACCAAGAATCAGTCTTGCTCCAGAAGTGTGATAGGTGGTTTGCAAAGAGTAGCAAAGCCACGATTATTGCTCCTGTCAGCCTGGGCTAAATGGAAAACACGCAGACGGTGGCTGGAGCTGACAATGAGCTGAGTGATGGACCCCGAAACTCAGCACACATCTCGTTAATGCCATGGCTTTTATTTGGATTTTTATTCATCTGTTTTCCACTGTCTTTTTTTTTTTTTTTTTCCAGCAGCTTTTTTTGTGCAAGTTATTGAAACTGTTTGTGGCTGGTGCTGTAACTAATGAGCCGGCTGCATCCAGCGTTACAGAAACTTGTCAAAACACTCAAGTACAACCGACTCCTGCTCCCTCTTAAAATTCATCAGGGCTCCGTGTGCAGATGTTGCAGACTGTAGCAGCTATAATAACCTACAAATGAGATTTAGTTTTGAAAGTAGATTATGNTGCACAGGGAGCTGGAGATGCTGAACACCCACCAACCAGTAGCAGAAAGGGAAAAGATGGGTCTGGGGGGGTCGATNTCAGAGCCCCAAGCTATGCCGCAGGGTCCTTCTTTCCCTGGGTTTTCTGCATTTTCTGCAGGTTCTCATCCCTGGGAGTTGAGTCCTTGGAGCAGGATGAGCTGCACAGGGAGCTGGAGATGCTGAGCACCCACCAGCCAGCAGCGGAAGGGGAAAAGATGGGTCTGTGAGGTCGACGAGGCTCTCAGCATCCTTCCTCCACCGCTCCCACACACGACTCACTTAAAAACGAGATGTCGAGCCCCCACGCTCGCTGCCTGCTGCCCTTTGGCTTTCAAATAAAGCGAGCAAACTCCCAGTAGCGCCTTGTTTTGAAAAGTAAAGGGCAGCGTAACCGGGCTGTCTTCCAGATAAATGAACAACCTTGGAAATTCCGTGTTGAAAACTCATGAAAAATGGTTGATGGGCTGGTGTGTTTGTTTTGAAGATAACGTCTCCCACCCAGCATCCTCTTGCTTTGCTCTGGGTTTTTTTGCTCTCCTGTGGCTCTAGCAATGAAGAGCTTTACTGTGCTTGCACAATTTATATAATTCACCCATTCATTCTGCTGTGGGCTACAGCCTTTAACAACATGTTTTGGTCAGTTTTAGGGTTGTTATAGTGACATAATAAAATTTGTCAAGAGCGTATTAAATTATGTTTTCCCATCGCCTTTCGCTCTATGAAGGTGCAAACAGCATCTCTGCAAAGAGATGACATTGAGAACAGTTTCCTTCTGGTAGAAGTGGTCCTGAAGCTTAAATTTCCTTCCATGGTGTCTTGAAGAAGTCTGGTAGCATGTTAAAACACAGGTCATTTAACGTCTGGATGTTGTGTTGAGGGATATGATTTAGTTGGGAAGTATTGGATATGGTTGGACTGGATGATCTTCTAGGTCTTTTCCAACCTTATAATTCTGTGATTCTGTGTGATTCTGTGATTCATTTACTCTGGTCGTTAAAGTTGCAAGCTTTTGCCGTAAAAGTAGATGTGTGTCATTCTTATGCTTTTGGTGGCCTTGATGCCCTTGTTTTCCCCTGGCTTCAGGACCCAGGGGGCTACAACCTGAATTACAAAGTTGTTTTCAAAGGCGTGGATGCTAGTGTGAGCTACAGGAGTGGCTCCGTGCATGTTTTTCCCCATGTAATAACTGAAAAAAAAATATAAATATATGAACTTGCTGCATTGCATGGCAGTGGAGAAAGCTCTTGGTCTTCCCTGTCGGTGTGCTCTACCAACACCTCTTAGCTTGACCGTGTTGCTAAGGGGGATAAATACATACACCTTCGCTTAAGCCATCCCGTTATATGATCGAACGGCGTTCCCAGGGGATCAAAGCTAACGTATCATCAATTTTGTTTCAGCGAAGACGGTTTTACTTGACACCTAATCAAATGATATTTACTCGCTCCCGCTCCGACTCCGAACTGTCATCTCATAGTTGTGTGATTTTTCACGAGCGCGGTGCCAATAGAGTTGAGGAGACTGTGGTTTGGTTATAGCTTTAGGCTAAACTAAGCCAGATGTTATGGCCTTTATTTGAAGTCATTAGTTCTTCGCCAGTCGGTCCGCGCGCATTCCTTTCATTGCTGGAGAATTTTGCTTTTCTGAGAATATCGCCTTTTGCAGGGAATCCTGGTCATTGTGGATAAATTACTTCTGGGCATTTTAGGAGAAATTAAGCAAAGATGTAATTTACAGAAAACAAACGATACTCTTGGGTCTTGGTTCCCACAGTGGATAAAGAGCCAGGAGACCCACAGCCACCCCAGAACATGCAGTGGATCCAAAGAGCAGAAGAAATGTTGGAGGAACCTTCTACAACCTTGTTTCCAAGAGTCTGTTCCAGGGGCAGTTGAAAGAAGGAAGGATGGGAGTTTCCACAGATAGTTTTGGGAGTTGGAATGCTCTAGGTTTGGCTTTGACAGTTGATCTTGATGATATTGGGCAACTTGTGTCCTTGACTTTTCCACAACTGTCCCATGGGCACATTCTGCCTAATGTGGGACTTGAGGCTTTGTTCAGGTTCATAAGTTGGTTTCTAGCTCATAGAAAAGAGGCAACAGAGAACTCCACAGCTACGTGCAATGATAGTAAAATACCATAATGAGGCCAGTTGTTGCCAACCAGGAGATTTTAATTTTGTGATAAATATGAAAATGTTAAGAAATGGGTGTTTTCTCCTGTGAGCAAAGAACTGTGAGCTTCAGTGGTGCTCCAAACCTGGAAGAATTGCTTCAGAAAATTGCTTAAGAAGCTCATTGTTTTCTTTCATAGGAGCTACACTTCTGACTTTGAAAATCCAAAGCGTGAAGTGTGTTTATTGGTTCCTACTATTATTATTATTATTATTGTTGTTATTGTTATTATCATCATCATTGTATGTTGCAGAAAAGCTGTTGCCTGAGATGCTGCCCTCTTGGCCTCTGAATTCTGTTGGAAATGTAACAAGTTAAAAATTGCCGTGTTTTTATATGCCTTCGGTTTGTCTTAGGGCTGCAATTCTCAGAAGTTAGTTTTAATTGTTGAATAATCTCCGTGACATTCGTGATGAGTGACAATCCAATTACAGTGGCGGAACTGCGCCGCGAAGGAATTTGGCTGCAGAAATTACCTGCGTTTCCCACAGCTGAAACCTTACCTCATTTCACTAGTATTTGGTTGTCTGGTTAAGGTTAAGACAAGAAGAAAAAGTTGAGCAACAGTTCTGGTTTGAGCAAAACACGAAGGCTGGAATTCACGGCAGGTCGGTTGTTTCCTCCATGTGGTCCACCCGAGCACCAGAACATCCCTGGTTTGAGTTAGATTTTCTGAACGAGCAGCGCCCTACGACGCCAGCTGCGTGATCCGTAACCCTAGCCTATGTCGCGTGTGTCCGTGGTAGAACGGTTGCGTCAGTCCCTTCATTTAAAATGGCCAAGATGTGTTCTTGTGTGCAAAAGAAATGTGTTCCCAGCATTGAAAACATCTTGCTGGGGTGGGTTTGTTCCGCTCGGTCAAGACCGCATCTGCTTGGTTGGTTGTAGGCTGAGTTGGTGGTGGAAGCACTCCATCAAACAAGTTCAGAGTCAGGATTTACTGCCGTGCAGTAAGATCCCAAGGACCACTAAGCTGGGTTTAAGCACTGAAAAGATATATGAGCCTTGTCCTCTGGCGAGATGAGAGTTACTCCCGGTGATAAACTCTGCCTGGTAGGATACTGAATTTGCAAAGTGATTCGGAATATTTCTATCCCAGCTTTCATTCAGAAGCGTCTCGGGTCATTAAAAGCACAAATTAAACTTCCACACAGCCCTGCGTAAGAGGGAGGGGAAGCGTTGCGCTGGTTTTACAGTCTGGGAGCAAACTTGGAGACACTGTTGTAGGGCAGCAGAGCTCCTCAACCTCAATTCCCACCACCCAGCTCTTGGTCCAGGCTGGCACGCTGCTCTTTGGGAGTGTAAATGGCTTTTGCACGCTAGATGTGGTGCAAATGAAAGTTTATCTTCACCTGAAACCGTAAATCCCAGGCTTGGTTTCAAGCTTGGGCGTACATCACGGCATTTACCCGACGTGGATGTTGGACGTGGATTTAGGTCCTGGAGTTGAGGTGTGAGGCCATGCTTTGTTGGCAGGCTGGAGCTGTAACCTGATTAATCTGAACAGGTAAAAAGTAACGCGATCCATCAGCAGCACAACTGGCAGCGCAGCCCGGCGAGTAGTGAATTTTTCATCAAGGGGCCCTTAGAGAGGAGGTGTACGTTACCGAGGGTGGTAGAAAGAAGAGAAACTTAGCCAGGCTTTCATCCGGAGGGATATTGCCTAACCAGCAAGGAATCCTTTCATCAATAAATTATGAGAAGAATGGGAAAGTTTCGAAAGATCAGCCTGTTAACGTGCTCTCATCCGGCAAATTTAAGGAACATTATATTTTTGGCCAGGGATGCCTCGCAGGAATGGAGAGGCGATAACGTGCAGCGACGCACACCGAGGAAGGTGAGACCCTGTTGTGTGTGTTGGAGCTGGGACGGGCACCGAGCATCCATCAGCACAGAGAAGAGGAGGCAAATGTGGTGTGACTGCTAAGCCCCGGTATTGAGTAACGGGAGGAAAACCCAAGCAGGAGCCCTTTTGTTCCTCCACCTGGCTGCTGTCCATGCCATGGATCCTCCCTTGGAGGGGTGGCCGTGGCGGAGCAGACATCTGGTCGGCTTTTTGACAGCTTCTGCTTGGCGCCGGTGGGGATCCCCATCCCTTCGCGTGTGCAATGAGCCACGATCCCGCTGCTCCGAGGAACGGGGGTGGTTTTATCCATCCGGAGTGACCAGAACACGTTTTGAGAAGGCAGGGTTTTAAATGCTCGTTTCAGCAAGATTTTAAATGTTTGTGTCTTTAATTTCTCATGACCTCTGTTTGACTGAGGGCTCAGTGAATAACAAAAGATAATTTTAGCGTCTTTACGGGAAGATGTCAAGGCTCTCTGCGGGTAGTGGAGGGTATGTTGAGCAAGAACCTCTGCTCGCTGGAGAGACCATCTCCTTGCCTGGGTGGGACCCAAGGAGAGGAGGTGGTGATCGCAATGGTGCAACGTGGCTCCTTGCACCTACGCATCCCCGTCCTTCGTTCCACGCTCTAGCGATGGAGCCGTGCTCCCTCGCTTATGTAAGCTGGCACGCGAACAAGAACTAAGTTATAACAGAAAGCAAAAGAATTCGGAGCCGTGATCAAACTCCCGCGGTGTTTACGGGGTGGAATCTTACCCAGAAATGCAGTTTTTCCAAATGCCTTTACTGTCAAAGTTTTATTTTTTTGTTCCTGGCTTTTTACTAATTTGGAGTGAGCAGCTCTGCACCAGCGAGATGCCTGCTGATCCTGACAATTGGGCAAATTATTTTAATGTCGATGAAAGGGGCTGTTTCTGCAAGGCGATGAGCGGGGAGCAAACCAGAATTGGAATTTACTGTGTATTTGCTACCATCCTGCCTTAATTTCCTTCTATTTACTACGTGCAAAGATTTCTCTTAAGTCCAACCTCAAGCACGTTGTCTTCTCTGGCAGGAAGCTCGGAGCAACAGCATAGGGAGCCTTAGCTCTTGAAGTTTTGGGGGTCTTCTGTTGCCCCAATACTGGATGCTAAATGGGATTTTGATCCCCTTGGACCCCACTAACTACCCCTTCATGAACTTCCAGAGCCTGGTCTTCTACAACTCTGCATCATGTGCCCAGCAAAGTCTCTCCAGGGAGAGTTACTGTATGGTAGCTGCTGGAGAAAATGTCCTAACAAAGCAAATTTCCCGTGACACACCTATCTGAAGGTCACAAATAGCCAGTTTTTGTATGACCAATTGGATTCCCCCAGGAGAGAGAAAATTTCAGATCTTTTCCTGCAGAATCTGCTCTCAGTTTGGATATTGGAAAAGAATGGATGGCTTAGAGACTTGCTAATAAATTGTTTTTCCGAAGCAGTTAGCTCTTGGTGCACACTGAGTTGTTGAATTACAACCTGGAGGAATTGGTGTTGGCGTGTTGGAGTAGCTCAGGATCATGGTGGAGGACAAGAGATAGGAGGAATTTAAGTTCTTTAGTGTTTTGACTGGCAGGTTTTGCATTATTTTGATCCTTGTCATGAGTATCCCAGTGTCCTTTCTTGCATGAGAAGGTAAATGCTTCTACCAGACATTAGCAGCTTCTAGTCATCTTTTGGTTAAGTAGGGATGGACCCATCCAGGAAGAGTTTGTCTTCCAGAAGCATCCCAAATCCTCTTAACAGCTCCAAATCAGAAATTTCAGGTGGTAAAACCTTCTATATATAAATAAATCCACTCTTTGTCCCTTTGTTCTACATTTCAAGTGAGAATCTCCGAGTCTCTGCTGTAGAGTGGTGTGCGGGAATGGGTCCATATGGACCATCCGTTGCATAAGGCATTTTGGTATCAGGTCTCAGAATGATGGGATATATGGTCTCCAAGTCCATTGTATAAGGCATTTTGATATCAGGTCTCTGAATGATGGGATATCTGGTTTCTGAGTGTTTTAGCCATCCAGTTTCTCATGGTCGCAGGTTAGCAGGACTCTTTCCCTGACTTTGGACTGAACCACTGACTTGCTCTGCTACCTTCGCCTTAGGCATGTTGTTTAAATCCTCCTTAGTCTACCCATCCCCAAGGATGATGAGAAACCTTAGTGATGTGTAACAAAGCCCTTCTAAAAGCTAGAGTAGAACAAATGGGTTTTGTGCTGATCACGTGAAAGGTATCAAGAAGCCATAAATGTTTTTCTCCGTGTTGGAAGGGTTTATCTCCTGTAGAGAAGCAGCTGGTTTTTTTGTTGTAGGTTTTGTGAGGCTGAACGGATGGGAGACGTTTGTGAGGGTCCTTGGGTGTTCAGCGTAATCTATTGGCAAAACTTGGACCCACGAGGTTTAATGGCCGCGTGAGGAGGTGGACTCAAAGGCAACACCAAGGGTGCTGTCCTTCTGGAGCTAGAACTTAACTGGATCAGAAAACCCGTGGACACGTTGGGGCGAGGGAAAGGAAGGAGCCAGAGATCCCTTATCGAAACAAATCCTGCCTGGAAGGTACTTCCAACTGTTAGGAGCGGAGCCAAGCTCGTCTTCGGAGCTTCGCTGCCAAAATTCCCGCAAGGATTTATCTGATGAGCGAGGAATCGGAGCGGCCCCTCGTGCTCCCAGCACAGTGGGGTGTCTCCAAGGGAAGGCTGGGCTCACACCTGCCTGGAGGAGAGGAGAAACCAAAAATAGGAGCCAACATATTTTGGCCGAGGCGATGTATGAATCCCCACCTCTGCGGAGTGGCTGCATCTCGTGAACATTGCCGTGAGCTTGCGTGCAAGGCGTTTGGTGCTGCTCGCCAGCTGGTTTGGTTTTTTGGGTTTTTTTTTTTTTTTTAAGCTTGGCTTATGGGTTTGCATTTGGGAATATCAAACATCAGCTCAGAATTCCCTTTTGGTGTCCGGCTGGGGTTATGTCTGCATGGTGGGCTCCTCCCTAGAGCATCCTAAACCTCCTCTCAGCATTTGGCAGGGAAAAAGAGACTAAAATTGCTTAAATCAGACTGAAGGAGAAGATGAAATCTCAAGGGTAGCGAAGGGTATCTGCAAATGGAACAGCAGGCTCTGAACGATGGGTTTCTTCCCAGTCTCACCAGTACCGCGGTGTCCCTGTTGGATAATTGGTCCTGAAAATGGGCAAAGCTAAGGGAGAATTAGCATCGTTGGTGGCAGTGTGGTTATTTCTCTAGTTTGCTGGTGGTGAGAAGAGCAAGGATGATGTGAGAACGTAGAGGAATTGGGTTGGAAAATAACTCTCCAAGCTGGGAGAGGACCTCCAAAAGCGCACCCCCACCTGCCCCAAAAGCCCCCAGCAGCTCTACCCAACGAGCAAACCAAAAATTTAGGAGGTTTCTTTCATTTCCCCGTATTTCCTGAGATGATCCAAGTCAACGTGACTTTGGGTTGCAGCTCACGCACGCAAGGGAGGGTTATGGGAGCAGGGAAGCGACGGCGAGCATCTCGAGACAGGAGTTTCTGACCGCAGGCGTGAAGATGTGCATCGGAACAGGCTGCCCAGGGACGTGGTGGAGTCACCATCCCTGGAGGGGGTCAAGAAATGTGTAGATGTGGTGCTTGGGGACATGGGTTAGTGGGTTGGGTGGTGTTGGGTTGACGGTTGGACTTGATGATCCTTGAGGTCTTTTCCAACCTTCATGATTCTGTGATCGATGCCGAGATGGTAAGAGCCAGATTGCTGAACCATGAAAGAAAAGGAAACAGTGCTTGTGTGGAAAATGTCACATTTATAGGAGTAAATCGCTTATCGTCTTTTGGAGCGGCTGCAGGCAGTGCAAGCAGGGATGCTCTTGGAGCAGGCAGTATCACCCGGGGCTTTTCGTGCTGCCTGCATTCCTGGCAGGGGTTTGGTGTATTTTTTTTTTACACCTCTAAATAAACTGCATGTTCCAGTGTAAGGAAAAAAAAACAAACCAAAAAAACCCCCCAACCTTACATATGCCCTTGTGCTCTGATTGTGACTGATTAAAAGAGCGGTATTACTCACCAGATTTTATCGAGACTTTCCATCTCCTAAAGGGCCTCGCGCGGGCAGATACCATCACCTGAACCGCGGATGCAGATCCAGTCTTAGCACTATTTAATTTTGTTAAACCCTATTTTCTCGTTTTGAGATGTCAACTTTTAGGCTCATGCCTTGGCTGCCAGCTCGCTTGTCGGTGCTTTGCCTTTTGGAGTCTGTCTGCAAAAAAAAAACCCCACCAATAAATTAAAAAATCATAAAAGATGGAAGGAAAGAAGTAGCGAGAAGTGCATAATGATGTGGGTCGTTCTTGCCTGCGTCTGCTCTGAATTGCTGTAGGATCCGATCAGATCAGGTTCCTTCGTACCTCAAGCCAACCTAGAGGTTTCTTGACAGCTTAAGAACACTCTAATGAGCTTTATCAGCCAGAGATTTTCAGATGAAGTCTGGGCTCTGCAGTGGGCTGATGCCAGCAACCAGAATAATTAGTGTTTCTACTGCTGCCAGCTCTGAGGTTTTCTTATTTAATTTGGTAAATGGTGACAGGACCCTTCTGTCTTTGCCGTAATAAAGTCGGGAAAATAATCCTGGCTGTAAAACTTGCGTTGACTGGTGAGCCTTGTAGCAGCAGGTAGACCCTCAAGAGGGTCTACGAGCTGGTCTCCAGCGAGGTCTTGGTGGGGAGAAGGAGACCTGACTTGGTTCTTCTGGTCTTGCTCAGGCATCTTCTGGTTGAGCAGAAGATGTTCTTCTGGAAGATGTGCCCTGGTCTGATGGGAACTGTTGTGCTCGGTGTGTAAGTTGTTGGGTGGAGCCATGGTTGGCTGGAGCTCAGATTAATTAAGCTGGGATTACTTTGGTTTTACCTACTTCCATCCAAGGAGAGACACATGAGGCAGCCACGTGCCCCATGCTGCAATGGAAAATGCAGCTGGTCTCTGGGAAATTGGGGAAAAGATGAGAAATGCTCTCCTGGAGAAGCCAGAAATGTGTTATTGTCCATCGAGGGGCGGGTAAAGCTTCGGCTTTGGGGAACCTGGACTAGCAGGTGCCATTGAACAGTGCAGCTGACCTTCAAATGAGTAAATATTAGCTATTAATTAAGAAAAAAAATCCAATTTGTCAATAATTTTTGACTGTATATTTCACCATCCAAAGGTGAGACACTGCCAAGCTGCCGGAGGAGGAGGAGAGACGATACGGATCATGAGCACAAAGTGCTCCAGGGTTTTTGGGTTGAGCTGTAGGCTTGGCTAATTAAGGCTGCTTTTTTTTTTGGGCTTGCAAGTCGGTGAGCAAAGAGCAAGATCAGCCGAACGTGTTCCCTGTGTTTTCTTTAATAAACCTACAAAACCATCCAAGTTCCCCTTCATCTGTTCAGGGAACTGAATTTTTTTTTTTTCCCCCCTATGACTGTCATTCCCAACTGGATGTATTATTTAAAAAAAAAAAAAAATTCCGAAAATCAATTCCGACCAGTGCCTCTTCACGCCGAGAGTGCTTCCATTAATATCAGATGGGAAAGTCGGTCCAAACACTGAAAGTGGATATAGTTTGCATTTGAAGGAAGGTTTTGTGTATGAAACTGAGAAATGCTTCCCAGTCTGACACCGGTGATTGATTGCAGTTCTGCTAAAGATTAGCCAGACGTTTTAAGCACCACAATTATTCATGTTTTCATAGTTAGATGCTATATTTAAACTGTGTCGAACAACGTATGTACACTGGGTTATGCTGCTGCGCAAGCTCCGCTCCTGAGCGGGGAAAGAAAATGTAATTTTTTTGCTTTTATTATTTCATTTTTCCAGCTCGATTTTGTGCCATGTGTGCTCGCTAAGGCGGCTAGCCCGGCGCACACATGATGTCAATTAGAGCTGCGCCGCCCTTGGCACCGGCACCTTCGCAAGGACGAGGTTTGAGAGATGTCCAGCGAGGAGAGGGGAGGACCTGGGGGGGGTCCAGGCATCATGGGGGGCAGCTTCTGGCTGGGGTCCCCATCCCTCGCTGCAAGGCAAGGTGCTCCCGGTCATAACAACAACCCTTGGGATCTTGGGGCGATGGTTGGACCCAATGGCTTGGTGTTCGCAAAAGATTTCGGTATCGATGAGTGGAAAGAGGCTGTAGAATGAAAAATGGGTTCTTTTTGGCTTTCTGGCTGTCGGTGGTAGTGGAAACCCAAGGTACGAGCTGGTTATGGGATTTCTGATGATTTCTGTAGATGATCGAAGGGATAATAGTGCAAATTTCTTGGACACCGGTTCGGAAAATGAGCTAAGGCGACTTTCTCTTTGCAGTTGTGCTCTTGAATGGAGCATCTCCAACAGCACTTCACACAGAGATCTACACCCACATCCCCACCTCGGTTTCCACCTGGAATCAAGCAAAGATACCTTGAAAACCTCAAACTTGCCCCAATTCAAATTTTTATTTTTTTTTTTGGTTGAGCAGCACCGTCTCCATACCCAGTGATGCTCCCAATAAGCTTTCGCTTACTCACACGTCTGATTTCCCGCTAACATATGATCACAGGATGGTTTGGGTGGGAAGGGACCTTCAAGACCATCCAGTGCCACCCCCTGCCATGGGCAGGGACACCTCCCACTAGCCCAGGTTGCCCAAAGCCTCACCCAGCCTGGCCTTGGACCCCTCCAGGGATGGGGCATCCACAGCTTCTCTGGGTCATGGAATTTGGTTTGCCTGGAGGCTTGTCCCGGAGAATTTGTAGGTGAAAGCGTTGGGTTTGGGTCTCTGGATGACTTCTGAGGGGTCTGGAAAAGGTAACTCAGACAGACAAGCCTCATGCCAATAAACCTCAATTAATTTTTCAGGAGTCTGCGTCTCTCTCTCTGCTGAATTTGGAGAGCTCAGCAGATCAAAAAGAGGTTGAAACTCACTGGCTTAGGGAGAGAGGAGGTGAAACGCCGGGAAAGCTGGTGGAAAACGCGACCTTATGATGTGTTTCATTTTAGGAAGGACGGATGACAGCGTGTTTACTGCTGCGAGGTACCGGCTTGGAGGTTCGTCGGAGCATTTATCATCCGCCGCTCGTTGAAATTTGTAGTTTATGGCAGAGCTTTGAGCCCCCATTAAAACTCCTACCGTTTCCACGAAAGGATAGTATTTACCGCTTTCCCGTTACTTTCTAGTGCCTTGAAAACTCAGAGGAGAAATGAAACCTGCAGAATAGCGGGTGGGGATGCTGGTAATGGACGCGGCTAACGCAAGGCGTGGCGGTGGCCGATCTCACCGGCCACGGAAGGGTTAATTTGGCTCTGCCATGGCAGTGAAATTCCTTGATGGAGTTGATGGTGTAATTGAGTACAGGTGATTTTTTTTTTTTTTAATGTGGATATAGATTGTTTTTATTCCATTTTTGGGGTGATTTATAACTTTGGAGCGTTACAGCTGTTTAGACTGTGGAAAAGTTTGGCTTCACGTGCGCTCACCTCCCATATGTTACAAAATTAATAACCCTCTGTGTTGCTAGAAGTAATTCATTTTTTCCCCCCCCAAAAAAAAATCCCAAATGTTCTCCAGCCAGCAACCACACAAAACAAGTGTCCGGTGTCCNAAAAAAAGAAGAAAAATTAAAAGATGAGGAAAAAAAGACAAAAGGAAAATGAAAAAAGGGGAAAAAAAGAAACTGAAAAGAAAAGAAGAAAAGGAAAAAGAAAAATAAAAAGATGAAAAAGAAGACAGGAAAAAAAGACGAAAGGAAAATGAAAAAAGAAAAGAAAAAAGAAAAAAATGAGAAGAACAGAAGGATAAAAGTAAGAGCAAAAAGGAAAAAATGAAAAAATGCAGCGTAATGTGGTAATGAAGAAAGAAAAAGTAAAGAAAAAAAGGAAAAGAGCAAAATGGAAGAAAGAAAAAAGTGAGAAGAACAGAAGGATATAAAAGAGCAAAAAGGGAAAAAAAAGGAAAAAATGCAGCGTAACGTGGCAATGAAGAAAGAAAAAGTAAAGAAAAAATGGAAAAAAGAAAAAGGAAAAAAGGAAAACAGGATAAGGAAAAAAAGAAAAGGAAAAAATGCAGCATAATGTTGCAGTGGAAAAAGAAAAAAGGAAGAAAGATAAAGGGGGAAGGAAGAAAATGGGGAGGAAAGGAAGAAAAAGGGGGAAAAAGGAAAAAAACAAAAAAGAAGGAAAAAAAGAAAAAGAAGGAAAAAAAGAAAAAGAAGGAAAAAAAGAAAAAGAAGGAAAAAAGATAAAAGTAGGGAAAAAAAAAAGGAAAAATGCAGAATAATGTGTCAGTGTCTCACAATAGCCCCAGGCTCGAGCCTCCGTGCGCGCTCAGACCCTCGTGTTGCCGACTATTCACTATGAGCTCGTCAAAAGAAATCTCCTGAAAGGGGGCACAGGGACATTGTGGAGCCTGTCACGCCGGGCTGTCACCGGCCACGGGCAGCGCTGGCAGCGTGCGGCCCCGGGGCTGCGGGTCCCCTTCTCTTGGCCATTTGTTACCGTCCTTGAAAAGGAGCTTTGAGCCTACCTTAATGCCATTGTGCGGCTGCAGATTAATAATTTCCTCTTTAAAGGGGGTTTTGTGACTTACGGTTACAGGTAACAGGATCAGCGCTGCCGGGCTGGTTGCAGGGGATAACATTGGGCTTTTCCATGTTTTCTACAATCAATTGAACCTCCCCTTCCTGCCATCGCTAAAACCCAAAAATCTCCCCTGGAAGGCATGAACGAGGACAGCAGGATGGAAAACTTAACTCCAGCCTTGCCACGGCTCCATCCAGGCGGGATTTGCCTCGGAAAAGGGAAAAATCCCTTTGCAGCTCCTGCAAATTCTCTCCTCGATGCCGCGATTCAGGGAGCATCACCTTGCGCGGATTTTATAACGGGCAGGAAGCAGGCAGGTGATGCTTGGCGTCTTTCTGCCAGTGGTACCCAAGGCAGAGCATCAAACCCACTCTCTATATTCTTTCCTATAAATCCCCATATTCTTCTGTATCAATCCCCATATTCTTTCGAATAAATCCTTATATTCTTCTGTATAAATCTCTATATTCTTTTGTATAAATCCCTATTTTTTTCCTGTAAGTTCTAATATTCTTTCCTATATGTCTCTATGTTTTTTCATATAAATCCCTATATTCTTTCATATATACCCCAATATTTTTTCGTCTATACCCCTATATTTTTTCATATATACCCCTATATTTTTTTGTATATACCCCAATATTTTTTCGTCTATACCTCTATATTTTTTCATCTAAATCTCTATATTCTTTTGTATAAATCCCTATATTCTTTCCTATAAGTTCTTATATTCTTTCGTCTACNAGATCCACGTGTTGCTTTGGCTCTGCGAAGGGGACAAGTCTAATTTATGATGCTGCGAGCCACCATTGTCAGGATTTCAAAATACAGCCTATGTTAGGCTTGGAAAGTTTGGGGTTTTGTTCTTGCAATTAAAGCACCACATAAATATCCCACAGATGAGGTGCTCCAGGCTCGCCCAGCTACGGCCGCGGCTTGTAGGAATCAGTCCAGCGGGCATTGGTAGAGGAGGATTTCGATGCTGGGATTTATATTTCTGCATTTCTTGAAAGCTACTGTATATTTGTGTTGAAGGTGAGGGTTTAGTTCTGGGCGACCTGCTAAGAAATGGGAATTGTTCCCGTGAACTCTGCTTCGCCTTTCAGCTTTGCTGNGTCAGGATTTCAAAATACAGCCTATGTTAGGCTTGGAAAGTTTGGGGTTTTGTTCTTGCAATTAAAGCACCACATAAATATCCCACAGATGAGATGCTCCAGGCTCGCCCAGCTACGGCCGCGGCTTGTAGGAATCAGTCCAGCGGGCATTGGTAGAGGAGGATTTTCGATGCTGGGATTTATATTTCTGCATTTCTTGAAAGCTACTGTATATTTGTGTTGAAGGTGAGGGTTTAGTTCTGGGCGACCTGCTAAGAAATGGGAATTGTTCCCGTGAACTCTGCTTCGCCTTTCAGCTTTGCTGATGGAGATGGAGTCCACATAGACAAAAGGGAGGCGGGGGGAGAAGAGAAAAATTTAAAAAATTGGAGCAGGTGAGGTCATTTGGAGTTGAAAAGAGCCTGTGCTGGGAAAGGAGCTGCGATGAGCCCGATGACGGCCGAGGCGGGAGTGGAGGAGCACGGCCGAGCCTTTTACTCTTGGAAAAAAAAAATATTTAGAGAAGGGAAAATAAGAAAAAAAACTAAGTGCATGCAGGTGAGACCCGCCAGGTTGCTAGTTGAGGTGTGGGGCTGGCACTTGCTGACCTTGTCCCCGCTGTGCCATGCCATAGGGTCCGGCTGCTGGGAGGGACCTGCCACCCTCGTCCCACTGCCATCGAGGCTTCAGTGTAGGTCCCTGGGTGCTGGTGGGTTGGGATTTTGCTGGGGATGCACAAGGAGATGGAGCGAGATCCATCCTGACCTGGATGCTCTGACACCGGTGAGGTTTGGGGTGTCACCTTGGGGTTGTCACATTGGGGGTGTCGTCTTGGGGGTGTCACGTCGGGGACTTGCTCAGTGGTGGGGGTTGCTGGTGGGATGCAGGATGGTGCTTCGTGCTGTCTGGTCCCCAAGCAAAAGGGACAGTCAAGCAGCATCAATTTGTAGCCAGGAAGGGGAAGGAGCTGGAAAATTGAGCTGGAATTTGCCCCTTTATGCCCATATCATGTTTTCTCAGCATTTGTTACCTCGGAGGAGACCTGACACCCCCGTTATTGCTTCCAAGAAGGTGCAAGAAACCTGCCAGGGGAGAAGCATCTCCCTCACCCCCGGCTCTGGGAGGGCGGTTTGTGCCCTGAAGCAGGTGGTTTGGTAATTCTTTAAAAAAAAAAAAAAAATCTATTTTGCATCTTCGGGGTCCATCACACCCAGCTGCGGTTTGCGCAGTATCACACGAGCATGTTACGTCCCTAGAGCTAACAAGAATGGGAAGATATATATAAAAACTAAAGTTATAAAAGCTTAGTGCTGAAAAATCACCGCTTTTTATATATTGTGGAATATTCTGTAAAACTAAACGAGGGTTTAAGTGATTTGATCCAAGACCCGTAAAGTTCAGTCGAAGGCTTTAATGATAAACTGTGGAGGAGCCCAGGATTTTGGGGTTTGTGTAGGTGAAAACGTCGTTTCATGCTGTATTTCAAATCCTCATCTGTACCATAGGAGAGGTTTAGGGTGAAGTTTTTGTGGGAACTGACTTTTGAATGAGAGTTTTCCCCATCATGTTGAGTGCTGTGGGTGTGCTTGTGGCTGAAGCAGGTGAGTGGTGAGATCCCAGGCTGGGATGCTCGGGTCCATGGTGGTTTCCCATAGTGGTCCATATCTCCTGAGGTCACCTGGCCAGCAAAACCCCGTGAAACTGCCCCGTACAGCTGGCTGGATGCATGATGGTGGGAACGCTCGGTGCAGACTAAGGATGCATCTTCTTGATGCTCCTGTATGCACCCCTCAAGCCTCAGGTCCACATTGTAGAGGTTCCTCAGCAGGAGATGGGACCCAGCATCTCCATGTCTTTACACACACACGATGGACAATGCAAATAATTTTTGCTCTTCTGTTAGGTTTGCATGGCTACACACAAAGAAGTTTCCACGCTCTTGGCGTTACTCGACATNTCCCTGGAGGGGTTCAAGGCCAGGCTGGATGAGGCTTTGGGCAACCTGGGCTAGTGGGAGGTGTCCCTGCCCATGGCAGGGGGTGGAAGTTGATGATCTTGAAGGTCCCACCCAAACCATCCTGTGATTTTATACCAGAACTCTGCTGCACCATGTCACTTTTTTGGGGTTTCCCCTCGCATTGAAGGTCCTGGGAGAATGTCTGTCTAACCGACCCAACCACAGAAAGCAGATCTAGAAGGGGTGTGGAGAGATCCCTCTGACAGGAGATGGTCATCGTTGTGCCCCAGCCATTTGTGACAATCTCTTGTCACCCTGTTCTTTAAAAACACCCCGATGATGGGAGCCTCGTGCTCTCCCGCACTGTATGACCTAGCGCTTGCTGCTACTGAAGCTCTTCTGCTGTTGAACATCAGTGTTAATTGGTTTTAATTAACGGTGTTGCTCCCTGGTCCTCCTTGGAGCAGATATATTTATCTTCTTTGTCTGTATAGCTGGTTTTTTTTCTGCATCTACTTATCCCTGGTGCTGTCCCCTGACCATTCGCCAGTCCATCCCCATCACTTGCCCATCACCCCCTCCAAAACCAGATGCATGACATCAGCCAAGGAAGGTGCACGAATTATTCCGGTGTGTCTCCCATGCCTTTGCTGACAACTCACTTTTAATTTGTGGGTCTTTATAATCGTTAGAGAGACTCTTCCAGCGCTGCTGGAACCATGTGAGGTCTTGCACGGGTGGGAAGCGCCCATCGATGGGATGCAGAGCTCTGCTCCTCGCATGTCCCTCCCCAGCAAGTCATCGAATCTCAGAATGGTTTGGGTTGGAAGGGACCTTCAAGATCATCGACTTCCAACCCCCTGCCATGGGCAGGGACACCTCCCACTAGCCCAGGTTGCTCCTTTGGATGCTGCAGAAGATCTATTTCCCCTTCACAGGGATCACAACACCTGCAGAGCTTGTTAAAGCACAAATCCTGCCTTGACCTTCCTCCTCTTGAGCTGAATTGAAAAGCAAAACACTTTCCTGGCTATCCTGGGGACGTTTTAGACACTGAGAAAGACGTGCACGCTGCGGTGCGGGCTGGACCACAGCCCTCAGCTCCCCTTTGAGCATCCAGCTGCCCTGTAATCCCAGGGGATTTTTTTCCGAGGTTGCTGGACCAGCAGCAGGAGAGGGATCGAAGGGATTATAGGACATGTGAGAACAGCTCATTCCCCACACACAGGGAAAATATTCAGGTCCCATTAGAGTGATAAAGATCCCCGCCTTTGCTATTTATTGTCTGCACACCCAGGACCGAGGGCGTGCTTCTCTTTTCCAAGTTCAAAATGATGCAGCTTTGCTTCTCCTGCTGGTTTTGGCCCACGTTGGTTCCAGCTTGTTTGGCATTTCTCTCTTCCCGCATCCCTCCATCCTCATCTTCCCTCGCGATACCTCTCTGCTCAAGCCTCTCGGAGCTGCCGCCGCTCTCCTGAGCCCCTAGAGAGAGAAATAAATTGTACAGAAACAGATTCCCCGCATATGAGCTGCCCTTGGAAACCCGCCTGCCCGGTTCATAATTAATGCTGCTATTGTTCTCCTCTTTTTGTATACTTAGATGGCCTTTTTGTTTCAAGTTGATTACTTGCTGCTCCTTTAAGCATCTCTCAGGGGAGGGAAATGGATGATATTTCAACGGCAAATCAGCCCCAATATGTACTGAATAAACAGACTTGCTAAAAAACACCATAAAGACCCCTTTGTCCCATCGGATAGCAAAAAAAAAAAAATCTCCCAGAAGGATGCTGGTGAGTGTAACTTATCTATGAGATCTCCTATTGCTATGATTGTACCGGAAAGTGTCCTAAATTAAACACTTCCACCCTTCAGCGGTCACCTAAAATGTCACCCCGGCTTTAAAGGCTTAGCAGATGGTATCGTCTGTAAGTATTCCCAGTAGCAGCCCAGCCTGTGCCGGGCAAGGTCTCCGTGCTCAGCCGTGTTAACGCACCGTGCGAGAGCTTATGTCAAGCGTCGGAATAATCGGTCGCACATGGCTATCGATTAAATGACAGTTTTCCCTCCCAACCAAATTGATCTTGGCTTTGGATTTAGCGAGCCCCAGCCCTGGGTGCGAGTTTGTTCAGTTATCTAATTTTAATGATCAAGTTTCTCTTTCTTCTAGGGAAGTAATTTATATTTCAGAGGCTTTGGAGGGGGAGAGAAGAGTATGTGAACGCCCAGCGGTGCGAGGGAAAGGCTGAGCGACCTTCAGTCATTCTGGGTCTGTCCCTGATAAGAGGTGGCTAGAAAATTAGTTCAGATCCTGATTTTTGTTCAGATCCTGATGTTTTTTTAGGGTTGGGACGACCACCAGCGTTTTAACCCCCAAGTGATGTGAACCATGTATTTGCGCGAACTTGAGCCATGAGGCTGGTTTGCAGCACATGTGCCCTACAAGCTCCCCAACATCAACGAGAAGCTCCACCAGCATGGAGCTGGTTATATTTTAATTTCTTCTCGAACTTTTTGTTTGAGAGGAAACATGTCATAGAGCTATTATGTGGAGGCAATGACCTGGGTTCAGCCCTACCGTTGGCTCCTGACGCAAGCGATGTGCTCAGATAGATGCGATGGTGTCAGGTGGTGGCACTTCCACCACCGAGGCTCTTTGAAGCTTATCAGGCTCAGGCTGCTGAGGAGCAATCTCGATTTATTATTAACGAACGGGTAAAACGATATCATGAATGATCGCAAAAATCTTGCATCCAGCCGGGCGCACGGTTATATGCTGCTGCTTTTCGGAACTGAAGTTCAACGCTGGGTTAATTGCTTTTGGTCTGGAGTTATCTCTGGAACATCCTATCGATGTTGTATGATCAATAAATAAACTCAGAAGCAAATTTAAGACAAAAATATTGGGTACCAAATCATAGCAAAATTTGCTTGGCAAAAGAGGCCGTTAAAGCGAGGTTAGTTTTCATGAACAACGTCACGGCGTGTTTGGAAACGCTCGGTTAGACCACGCAGAAGGGAAGCGGCCGAGGGAGTTGAGATAATTGTGACGGTGGTGGGGCAGTGGCCCAGGGTGCCCAGAGAAGCTGTGGATGCCCCATCCCTGGAGGGGTTCAAGGCCAGGCTGGATGAGGCTTTGGGCAACCTGGGCTCGTGGGAGGTGTTCCTGCCCATGGCAGGGGGTGGCACTGGATGGGCTTGAGGGTCCCTTCCAACCCAAACCATCCTGGGATTCTGTGAGGAGGGAACCATTGAGTAGAGCTGCAGTAAAGCATCCCAGGGTGCATCAGGATGCCTTAGTCTGGCACAAGTTGTAATTAATGACAAAGGTGCCGTAAAAACCAAGAGCTGAGCTCATACCACCAGGCTCAACCTCATCGTGAGGTTCAAACCTACTCCAACAACTGTGGATTAAAGTCATGATTTATGTCCTGGCAGCATCCCGGGTAGCGCAGAGTGGAGGATGCTGCTCTTGTTTTCCATCTCTGTGTTTCTTGCTAGGCTCCTTGGACTTGAAGGATTTTTCTTGGAGAGCAAAAGCCCTGTCTTAACCTCCTTTCTAACCCAGTTATCAACCCCATCGACTTAACGGCGTGTGGAATTGCCACAAACAAGTTGTCGATGCAGAGGGAAGCTTTGAATGGAAATGCAGAACAGAAGGGGAAAGTTTCACAGACAGGGATTGGTAGCTGAGGCACTGCAAAACCAGGAAGAATCAGGATGCTTTCCTTGGTGGTGAGAGGATGAACAAGATGAAAACCAGTAGAAAAAAAAAAAATTAGGAGAGAAAAACCCATTCAGTCCTTCTTCTTCTTTTGTCCCATCACATGAGGACAAGGTAATGAAGTTAAAGACTTTTAAACCAAAAGGGGTGGGAATTTGAATCCTGATAAAATTAACTTTTTTTTTTTTGGTAAAAAGTAGCAATTTGCTGCCACAGTGAATCAAAGCTGATGCAGCTGAATTTAAAACACAGAAAGGAGCACAGGAGGAAGAACGAGGCTTTGATGGTAACGCAAAATGTTCTTTCCTCCCAGGTGTTGTGGTTTTCC
>VZTO01016751.1:0-33151 GCA_013400615.1 Syrrhaptes paradoxus | reverse complement strand
CACTCCCTTTAAGACAGGAAAGTTCAAATAACNATTCAAAGCCCGCCTGGATGCGTTCCTGTGCGATCTGATCTAGGTGTTCCTGCTCCGGCAGGGGGATTGGACTAGATGATCTTTTGAGGTCCCTTCCAATCCCTAACATTCTGTGATTCTGTGAAAAGGAAGTCCAGTTGTTCTTCAGTAGTCTACATCTGTGAAATGTGTTATCCCTGGGGACTGAGATTTTATTTTCCAAGGAGAAAGTGTAAAAGTAGGAGAAAAAAAGGAATGACTTCTGCCTGAGCAGAATAAACCTGCATCTACAAACGATTAACACTGCTTAATGAAGTAGTAAAGAAGCAGAAGAGATTTCTAATAAAAGACTAATAACAAATCCCATTACACCATGGTGTATTTTTTCCCTTGAAGTGTATTAGACTTTTAGCAAGGCTTCTGAATGAGATTTGGGTAGTTCCAAGCAAAGTCCGCTCAGATGCTTCTAGCTTAGCTGAAATTTCTCACATAACAGTTTTTGCAACTTGAAAGTTGCAGGTTTACAGGGGGGAGGGGTTGTTAGTGCAAGTAACAGGCTTCATGCAGAGTTTGGGTTATGTTTGTGTCACCATAGGATAATAGTCTTCTGTAGCCTAGGTGCTGTAGGGTGATGTGCCACTATGTGGTAAAATCCCTTAGAACAGACGTGGCATTAAATCCACTAGCTAAGCCTTGCTTTTGTGTTAACAGTTCTTCTGACTTCTCTTTCTGAGGCCTGAAAATAAGTCCTCATAGGAAAGGGGTTTGATCAGAGAGGCAAATGCAGGGTTTATATTTTGCCATAGTAATATTGCAACTTTTTAAATTACTATGCTAACATAAAAAATTACAAAACCTTAGAATGTAAATGTTTTATATAAGGATGAGATGGTGCTGGTTTTTGAAATCACATATTTTCACTTTTAAAAGGGAATGTGTCTTTCAAGGGAAAAAATTCTGTGTAATGATGTCTAAATCTGTAGCAGGGATGTTTTTGCAGATTATACATGTGATTCCAGTGGTGGAGGGAATAAAAATTTAAGTGAACAAAACCTTGACTCACGAAATATCCTACTGAATTTCTTTTGGAAGAGAGAGTCTTTTTGTACAGATTGTTGCTATCTTAAAAGCTTGTGCTCAATTCACATGTTGGAATTCATTTGTCTAGAAATGAACTTTTATTACTGGAATCAGGGAAAAAAAAGCAGATGCCTTAAACCAACAGTGAGTTCTGGGATAAAAGTGGTTAAACATGAATTCCTACAAATGAAACTAATCTTGATGATATTTCTAGTTGCCTTTTTAGGAATTTTTGTAAGTTTTAAAGAATGACTTAATTTTCGTAGCAGAAATTTGCAATCTTTTCTTGCCACTGAATAAAGAGATTCTACATGCACAGTAGTTTGCATATCCCAGCTAAAAATGTAATTCAATATTTTTAAGTCAATTTCGTATAACTATTTCAGGATTAATGGTTACTAACTATTCTTTAGCTCTTTCAAATGTAACCTTAGATAATCCTATCTAAAAAGGTACAAAGCTCGTGGGTCTGTTCTGGAAAAGGAAAGGGAAATGCCTTTCCTGAGGTCAGCAAGTAAGTCAGTGTAAGAGCCAGAACTGGAAGCAAGAAGTTTTGAGAAATGATTTTTTTTCTTCTGGATTTCAAGCTTCCAGCCTCAAGCAAGTATTATATTTACTAAGACAGAATTTCACATTTTGCTAGGTATGAAAGCAGCATAGATATGAACATGAATTAACAGTACAGTCTACATGCAGATTATCACTAAGTCTGGTAAAGATTTAAATTAAGTTTAATCAAAATAGCATCCATAGCATATTTCACATGGAGCTGCAAACACTGTCATCAGTAATAGGGAGGAAGCCTCTACAAAGTGTGCCCCAATCCATTTTAACTGCTGTTTGGCATCTGCCTCTGAACCGGCCTTCATTGAGTGGGCTTTTTAGGGCTTCTCATAAACCACTGGCTTCATCCTCCTGTTTTTGCTGTTCCAGGCTATTCTTGTGTAACATTTTTCTCCTTTTCCTCCTAGATCACTATCACATTATATGCTCAAAAATATGGCATATAGGATTGATATGCTTTATCCTTTGGTGTTCACCCATGTAATAATATTAGTCAGTTAAATTTCTGCAGTCTGTAATGTATCACTTCTTCAATGTTGATGCAGTAACATTTCCACAAATACAATTAGTTAGGTGGTTATCACAGATCTTCATGCTTTGCAGAATATTCTGGTAAGATGTTTGAGATTGTAGTTGGTCCTGTGTATCCTAACTTTACCATACTTGTCAAAACAGAGAAATACAAATTACGTCTTTTCCTTTTTTTTTCAGACGATGGGTGAGGCTCCTGTTTGGACGTGAATTCCCACTTCAGGACCTTCTGGTTGTCTGGGATGCTCTGTTTGCTGACAGTATCACCCTAAATTTAGTTGACTACATTTTTGTAGCCATGTTGTTATATATTAGAGATGCTTGTAAGTATCAACTATCTTACAATCTTTTAAAAAGAATGCAAATCTGTTTTTTTAAAGAAAAAAAAAAGAAGAAATGCTAAATTTCATTGTGACTTTTTTAACATACCGAAAATCTTTTCAAATGCTAGGAGGGGAGCTATTTGTTATTGGATGTGGTCTGCTGTATTTATGAAACAAACTGTATCTTGGAGTTAAATGCAGGTTTGTTTTCTGCCTACTTCTGTGTTTTTATATGGAGCTGCAGATTTTATGTGGAGTAGTTGATACAGGTATGTATAGAGCTCCACCTTCTGACCAAGAATTGAGTAAAGCCTCCCTTTGACACTGGAAATATTTTTTATGCCATTCTGCTGTGAGAAATGTGAAAATGCAGAAAACAATTGACTTATAATTTTCAAAGATATATATTGAAGGAAATTTAAATGCAGAGATGAGTAACAATTACAAAATATGGGTTTTTTTCTGTGCAAGAGTAGCATCTTTAAAACAGAATAATTTCATTTTGTTTTCGTACATCTGAAATATGTGCAAAGGTGAATACTTATAAGTTAGTGATAAATACATTAATGTGAGACAAACAAAACATCACAAAAACGTTGTTACCTTATATAATTGGAGGAGGAAGATATGTAATGATTAATTGAGGCATTTATTTCTATCCCATCATGTTTTGCAAAAAACTCTGTATACAACTTTGCCACAACAAAGTATGCATTTTGCAGCAAGATGCATGTCTGTCATTAAATATATGAATTCCGTAGCATGCTGCTCAGAGTTAATTATATACAATCTGTAAGCTTTAGGTTATAACAAGGTCACATATTTGACACAATTTTGTATTCTAGGACACATGAAGTTTTCAACATCTGTGATTCTTATTTTAGGGCTCAATCGTGAAAATATAACGTGCATATACTTTACACGTACTGTCATTCCACTGCCTGCTTTCATATGTTTTTGTAATTAACATGCAGCATAGCATATACCTTAAATTCCTCTCGAAGAAGTGGACATTTAATTTAGTTTAGAGGTTTTGAAATTAATGCTCCTGTTTCAGGATGGTCTGATTCTAGATCACTATGTTCTGCAATCTAAATCTGTCTTATTTATGTGCAGTAAACTGAAATAATCTTCAGATTTTTTTTATAGATTATGTATGTGCAGATATGTTTCTTAACCTCAGTATTTTATTTTCTGTCATTGTTTCCCTTTAAAAAAATACTCAAGAATTGTATTGATAAGCACCCTCTCTGTCCTGGGGAGGGAAGGTCATCCTGGGTTTGTTTCCTTCTGGTGTGTGATGCTCATGTACAAGTATCAGTATGAGGTAACTAAAAATGTGAGATCAAAATGTGTTCTAGGCATCTGTATGAAATCACTCTCCCTCTTTTCTCTGAAATCCCCAGGCTTAGTAAATAGAGTAGTAAATAGCTTTAAAGTGGAGTACATTTGCCCAAATGAGATGCAAAGTCAGCTAATACTTCACACATACACTGTTTCTGTAATTAGTAACTTCTTGTTCTATAGTTGGACCTAATTAGTTACTCTAAGTGTAATAGAATGGTGAAACAAAATACCCAGACATAAATACAGTAAAGTTGAATATATTTTCAAAGTCAAGCTTAAACCATAGCAATTTCCACAGTTCTTGATATGATAAAAGAAATATTTTCTTATATAATAGAAATGTTGTAATATTTTTTAAAACATTTTCAAATAAAATAAGTTTCTAAAGTCTTCTCTTTATTTGGTGAAATTAAATGTTAAATCAAAACACCCAATGATATTAATCATCTATAAATAAATGTTCTGGAAATTACAATTTTGAAAACTTTGAAACAATAGGAATAATAATACAGCTCCTAAGATATTATTTTATAAAAATGTCAAGCATAAACAATGATAATAATACAATACTGAAAGCATTTGAAAGTTTAGAAATTATGCAGACTCTTTTATACCAACACATTTGGGGATGGGGGAGAAGTTGCTGGTTTGGGAGTGCATTGATTTTTTTCTGTGTTTTAGTATGATATTCTCAAGGATAAAAATTTTAAGAAAGTATTCTTTCTGCTATATTTTTCATTATATTTTAATTTAGTTTTTAAAATCCCCTGTTACTCAAACAATATACAACTCAAGGAGAAGGGAGCATTTAGATTATTAGTTTATTGTTTATACATTTTAGAAATCACAGATACATGATCATGTACACAACCAATCTGTAAACTGCTCTGTTCAGTTTTACATCTGTATCCAAGCAGAGCTTTATCTGTAGAGTTATAATTCTCACAAACCAAGTGTAGGGTTGTATACCAATGTATCTTTGAGTTTTAATGAGTTATCTTCTGAGTTTCTTTGAAAAAAAATCACGTAAAACAACCTTCTTTTTTTAATCTGTCGAATCAGAAGCATGAATATGTTGCTTCTTGTTTACCAGTATGGAGCTATATGGAGTTGCTCATGAAGTCAGAATGGAGGGGGAGGGTGCAGTACAAAAAAATATATTTTTTAATATACTTCCCTTCCACAAGGACAAAAATGAAGAAACCTAGAAGACCTGTCTATATTTTACATGGTAAAGTAATGTCATTATTACACCAGGAGCTAAATTTGACTCATTAGTGTTAGAATAAGTATATTTTCATCATGTTCCCACTTGAAGACTAGCTATGACCATTGTTAGGATATATTTTTTTCTTATGTACGAGCACTCTGAATATTTTGAGGCAAATAATGGAGCCACAGCATCTTCTTAGAGGAGCTGATTTGTTATTTCTGTTACAGTGCAAGATGTTTGTACTATCCATGTTTAACCTAATTTAGGGCCTACTGAAGAGAAGATAGCCATGCATAGAGCAGCAGAGGGAAGTAGACCCACCCTTTTTGGGTTAGGAAGTCATTTGGATACAGGATTGGTGACTTCAAACATTAAAATCTTAAGAAACGGAAAGTGTGAGAAAATTAGGACTTGGTCAAGGACCAGTACAGTTAGTTTACATGTTTTCCACTGATATTATTGCTGCTTGTGTCCAGAAATGGTTATGGGCCAAACAGAGAAAAGTCAGTCTCATCTAAAGAAGGGGGAAAGCAATTTTAGGTTCCTCTGGGCAGTGCATAACAAGTATTAATCAAAAGGTAGTAAGATTGCTTTCTCTATGTATAGGAGTTTCTCTACTCCTTTCCATGGAAATACCAATAGCATTCTTCTTTGGAGAGGTAACAACTTATTCAAAATAAAAGTGGGATCTAGGTGTGACTCTTGCCAAACCAATTGGTGAAGGAAAAGCACAGGTATAGAAGTACCAACCTTATTACAAGGCAGCTGGCCACAGTGTAGGATATTTCACTATTGAACTTCAGCACCATCCAGCTACTGTGGAGACTGGAGAAATTTGTATTGCACAGAATTTCCTTCCAGACACTATCCTACAGCTGACTCTTAGAAATCCTTTTAACTTCAATGTGCATATTCTGAAAAGGGTGTTTGTTTTGGTTTACTGATATTTTCTTTATATTTTTAAGAAAACTGCCACTCTGTGGGATAATATTATACATTTTGTCCTGAAGAGACAAGAATCATAGAATGGTTTGGGTTGGAAGGGACTTTTAAGGATCATCTAGTTCCAACACCCCTACCATGGGCAGGGACATCTCTTGCTAGACCAGGTTTCTCAAAGCCCTGTCCAACGTGATCTTGAACACCTCCAGGGATGGGGCATCTACAGCTTCTCTGGGCAACCTGTTCCAGTGTCTCACCAACCTCATTGTAAAACATTTATTCCTTATGTCCAATCTAAATCTACCTTCTTTCACCTTAAAACCGTTGCCCATTGTCCTGTCACTATAGACCTTGATAAAAAGTCTCTCACTGTCTTTCTTATAAACCCACTTAAAGTATTGAAAGGCCACCACAAGGTCTCTCCGGAGCCTTCTCTTCTCCAGGCTGAACAACCACAACTCCCTGAGCCTGTCCTCATATGGGAGGTGCTCCATCCCCCTCAAGTTTTTTGTGGCCCTCCTCTGGACCTGCTCCAATAGGTCCATGTCCTTCCTATGCTGAGGACCTCAGACCTGGATACAGTACTGCAGGTGGGGTCTCACGAGAGCAGAGGAGAGGGGAAGAATCACCTTCTTATTTTGATGCAGCCCAGGATACGGTTGGCTTTCTGGGCTGCAGGCACATGTTGCCGGCTCATGGGCAGCATACTGATCGCTCTGAAACACAAGGTACCCAGAGGTGTTTCAGCAAAGTAATCACTTTAACCCAAGATTCCCCAGTAAATACAGCACTGGCAACAAAGTTCTCCTCTGTAAAGATTTCTACATGAAAAGGGGACATCTGAATATGTGAGGAAAGACCTAAAGAAAAGAGTTAGCAAGCCTTCCTTGTTGAAGTGTTGGAGTTTTTTTAACTTTCTTTGGATGGTAAAGTTTTATTTTAAAATTTAACTTTTAGGGATCAGAGAGGACACAGGTCGTTGCTCAACAGTTTGATTTTTTTTCCATTATTCAATTGCTTCACTATTATACATTTAAAAAACTTAATAATTATAGTAAATGTCTTGTGATTGAAAAGATACTTTTTTTTTTGTCAGGGGTCAAGTCTGCACCATTAAAATAAATTAGCTTTTTTAATATTTACTTTTCTCTGTATCTGTGAGAGAGCAAAGAACTCCTCTAGGGAAAGTAAAGAAAGGGTAATTTTAATCCATTTCACATTGCAAAATGGAACACATACTGATGGGTTCAAAAGAGAAATGCATTGGTCTTACTGCCTATTGTTTATAAAAGTATTCAGAATTTACTATCAATTTTCAGTATTTTTATTTGCTTTGGTAAAAAGGCATCATGATCATAACTGCAGTACAGTATCTTCAATTTGATTTACATATGAGAATTTGACTGGGTACGTACTATGTGGTGCTTGTATTATACTCCTCTGAAAGAACTCTGATGGAGACCATTGTATCATGTTCTTTATGCCAGCTTTGTGACTTCAAGAAAAAAAAACAGGTACCTGAATACGATCAAGAAAAACGAAGGGTAGGGAAAAGAACAGGCAGAACAGATAAAGAATTAGTAGGATAAGTGAGTGCTTTACAAATGAAAGCAGATGTATGAAATTACAAGCTGTCGGATCAGCAACGGAAATGAAGATGATAAAGTGGTTCCCTACACAGATTATGATTATTCATTTTGCCCAGTCCTGTATTTTTTCCCCATAATCCTCTTGTTGGGGGAGGAAAGGTACAGGAGGATATGAGGCTTATTCAGATGAAAGAAAAAAAAATAAAACATTTAAATGTGTCTGTCCACAAAACAGCCCTTTATTTTGCCTTTTATTGATTCAAAATAATTTTATATTTGCAGTGAACTTTTCCATGTAGAGGCCAAATTAATTAAAAGTATTTCTTACTACAGCTAAAGTTCTCAGAGTAGTAATGTTTGTTAAAAATTTATTTACAATTACTATTGTTGGAGGCTGTCTTTATGTTGTGGAGTGCAAGCATCATTAACAGGCATTGCATTGACAGCTGTGACAGATGGATTGCCTGGATTTAGATAGTGCAAAAGAAATGAAATAGTTTACATAGACCTGCCTGAAAAGATGTCTTTAATAATTGCACTCATAATTAGATTGATTTCAGAAAAAAAAGCCCAAAACAGAAGACAAAAAGAACAAGCAAAGAACTATAGAGTATGCTTACATAGATTCAGGTAAAATCAGGCACAATTATAACAAAATTATAAACTCTAGCAAATCATGCTCAGAATTTCCTGAATAAGTAAAAATTCCAATAAAGCTAATTGTATATTATATTTTTAAGTATTTATGAAATTAAAATCTAACCTTTTCCTTTTTCCAGAACATTTTGTGAATAGCTTTGGATTTATGAGAAAACAAGGAGTTTATGTTGAACATGTTGTGTATTGGGTCTGTCTGAGATGGCGTCAGTATCCCCACAGCAGCCCTCCCAGGGCTGAGTGTCACACTGGCAGCTGGCAGGGTGTGTGGAACACATCTTNTTCTCCCCCTTTATTTTGCTAAAGGGGGAGTGACAGAGGGGCCTGGTGGGCACCTGGCATCCAGCCAAGGTTAACCCACCACATGTGGGCATATATGTGTATCTGTACATAAGAACAACACAAAAGATATTTCAGCAAAGAATTGTCAGAGTGGGGGAAAGTTATCATAAAAGCAGCACTGAAGGTAAAACTTATCTCACAAATTTTCTACTTAAATGTAGGTGTCTTCAGCTGAGTGTCTGAACAGTCAGTGTCCATTTCGGTGTGTAGGGCTAGTTCTTCAGGCTCCCCTGGTTGTATTGTCCTGACCTTCACTGACTCAGGCAGGCTTAAGGTGCACAGCTACAGAGATCTAAGTTTATGTATCTACATCTGGAGCTAACAGAAATGTCTATGGCATAAAGTCAGGGGTAGGTTTAGGATTGTCCATAATGATATTGGACTAAGCGTAGTCATGAAGCTTGATTATATAATATTTTTTTTTGCTCTGAGCACTGCTTGAGTTCTAAGAGACTTAATGTGGGAAAAGACAGCTGAATCTGAACTGTAACAAATCTTTTGGAAAAGGTACTGTTATAGTAATATTTCACTTTTTTTTTTTCCTTTTTCATTTTCATTGTAGTGATTTCAAGTAACTATCAGACCTGTTTGGGACTTTTGATGCATTATCCACCTATTGGAGATGTTCACTCCCTTATCCTAAGAGCACTTTTTCTCCGAGATCCAAAGGTGAGATGCTCTGTAAATACAGGGAATAAATCTCTGTAATAAAATGTTCTAGATACTGTGAAGTTAATAACAACCTACATTTTGCGGACTAAACTGTAGTTTTGAGTTTATTCTTACTTGACAAAACCAAGAGTAGAAACGAGTTCCTTTACTCTTTAAAGGATAGTATCCTACTACTTTGCTAAAGTTATCTAGGAGCTCTGGTAACTGCAGATGTTTATGCTCTTTAGAATACCTTTGCTTAGTATTCTGCACAGACATCTTTCATAATAAAGTATACTTTTGGGGGAAACAGTAATATTTCATGCAATAACAGAGTAAGCTGTATGGAAATTGTCATGCAATTTAACCTGTAAGACCTTTTTCATGGGATTTCTGCAGATTAATCACTGTTAATCCTTAAAACACTACCCACCCAATATATAATAGTTATGTGATGTTAAAAAAAAGTCTGCTGTTACAGCCTGAAAAGATTCACATGAATAAAAAGTATAAATACATTAATTTTATTTGACACATTACTAGCATACAGTTTCTGATACACTCACTTATATTAAAAAAAAAAAAGAACCTCTTGCTGTTTTAGAAAGGCCTGTGTACGTGTGCAGATATAATATACAGCAGATATCCACAGCACAGTGGATAAAGTGTTTGAGATGAAGCTGCACACAGTAATCTCTGCAGTACTCAGATCTTTGGCAGATAGCTGGATTTGTGCTGCTGGTTTTGAACTGTCTTTGTACATGTCCCATTATTAGGCTGCCAGTTCAAAGTCTGATTTCCCTGGAACAGGTTGCCCAGGGAGGTTGTGGATGCCCCATCCCTGGACGTGTTCAAGGCCAGGCTGGGTGAGGCTTTGAGCAACCTGGTCTAGTGGAGGGTGTCCCTGCCCATGGCAGGGGGGTTGGAGCTTGATGATCTTTAAGGGCCCTTCCAACCCAAACCATTCTATGATTCTAAGTATTTTTAAGAGTGAAGATATAGAGGAAGGAAAATTGTGCTAAGATATCAAACTAAATCCAATGTGTAATCTGTCATTTATTGAAGGGATATGTTAAAAGATAGTTACTAATTATTCAGCTGTCCTCCAAAGCATCCTAGGCAGTATACAAGATACCTTACCAACTGAAGGGGGCAAAAATAAACCACCAACTTCCTGTGAAAGAAGCCTGATCACTATTCCAGTCCTTATGCTCTTGCCTCCAGCAGAATGAAGTTTTCAGGCTCATAAGGCCTCAGTGTCCTATTAACGTTCCCAGGTGTGCCTCAAACACCTTTCAGTAAAATACTCGATGTAGATCCTACCATATCTTTCAGGTAGTTCTTCCTTCACTCAGGCGAATGAGTACTTAAAGCTCTTTCATGCAAAGACTGATAGTTGTTTTGTCAATTTATATATGGTTAATTATAATTGTTCCTCATTTATGAGCTCTATTTATCTGCTTGGGAAATACTCTGAAGGTTAGGAAGCTGTAATTTCCAGTGAATTAAAAGCCCTAAGGGACTTAGAGCCACCTCTCATTTTAGGTTGGGTCTGGACTTCTTACATTAAGGAAGCTAAACAGTTCTAAAAGATCACTCTAAAAGAAAAAAAATAGCTCCTGGTCTGAGACAGAAATGTATTTTCAATGCTATGACTTAAGTGCCTGTTTCTTGTCTTTCCCTGGGTATGATTTTAAGTTTCACTTATGTGTCTTTAAGCATATGTTGGTTCAATCCAACAGATTTCTGAAATGGAAGTCTTGTTATTCTGTAAGACCCATACATAAAAATTTTCCAAGTCTGTCAAAATTTTCAATTACACAGAATGAAAGGGAAGACTCAACAAGACATTATGGGTGTGGTAGGAGTCTAAAGTCAGTACACAGAGTTTATACTAATATAAGTAGGAAAATTATACCTTTTTTTTTTTTCCTCTCTGTGTAAAGATAATTCAGTTTGCCTTAAATCCCTGAGCAGATAAAAGGATATTGGAAGAAAAGGAGATTTTAGTCAGTAGTGTAACTTGTAAGTGAAGATTAGCAAATTCAGTGCTTAATGATATTTCTTCCTCCATTGATGTTTTACTGTGCATTTTTCCGTCACCAGCTTCTAGTTTCTAATGGGAAATTACATTTGGTTCAGTGCAATTTAGGTCTCCTGAGCCAGGGCTGAGTTGTTCTGTGTGGCATTTCTTCCAAGATTTCACTTGGGTTTTAATTTGTGAAGTTAGGGAACACTTCTCTGGGAGACTGTTGCATGGTCCAGTGGCTTATTTCATTATTTGTTGAACATAGCAAGAATGTTTAGTGTTGTTCCAAATATCTGAGAGAGCATTGCTCTTTGCCCCTTGGAGCTTTAAATCTTAGCTGGACAAGAAATGCAGTTTAGAAGTCACGGACAGGGTCAAACACGAATCTGCCTCTTGCAGGTTTGTTAATATATATATATGGTCTTTGGGATTATTTTTGCAGCTACGTAAATGCCAGTCTCACTGAGAGGAAGGTGTGGGGTATTCGGACTAAGAAAGGTTGGTGGTATGTACGTAAAACTGAAAGGTTCTTAAGGAACAATCCTATCATAAATGGTGAAGTAGTTAAGATGGACCTGATATGACTTTTCCATCCATAACGTCTGATTCTGGAGATAATCTGGGTTTGCACATCTAATAACATCCATTATTTCTTCTGTTTCCTTGGTCTGACATAACAGATTTCTCGTCACCTATCTGTCTTGTAGACTATCAGGAGAGATAAACTTTGGCTTGATGAACCTGTCGTGTATTGTTTGCTTCTTTTCACTGCAGTCATCACCTGGACAGCAACTTAAATGTTGAAAGGAAGCTGTACTTAAAAGATGGGTGGCATTTTTTTCTTACAGATGGACAAATACAATTTTCTGACGTTTTGTGAAATCAAACCTTATCAGAAGCCTTATCAATATCCAGTAATAACAATAATATGAAAAGTAATTAGTGCTTGTCATTAGTCTAAATGCGTGCAGCAGCTCTCCTTTTCACTTCATGAGCCCCAGTTGGCAGTTGGGATGAGGGGACATTTTAGATACCACATCCTTCATATATTCCAGTGCCACAGAAGAGAAGCACATCTCTGTAATAGCTGAAAACAAGTTAATGCACCTGTCTCTGAAGGGGGGCCTGAGAGATACTAATTTTACAGCCATGAGTATGGATCAATGCAGAGTAACTGAATTTCAGCCTTCTTCTGTATTTGGCTAGCTCTAGTTGTTAGGAAAACATAGAATGAAAAGCTCAAATCAGTGTTGTTGTCTTTGCATAGGATGATAAAGTTAACCTGCTTAGCAGAGTATTTGTTTTATATTTCTAATCTTTGAACAGATAATTACCCTAATTATTTATATGAAAGTAACTTCTATGCACTTATAGTCCTTGTGAATATAAAAGTAGAGCTTCTTATGGAAGAATGGGCTTTTAAAAGTATGTATGGTTGAAATGAGAAAATAAGGGGTGTTTTTTTTATATATAACCAAAAGCATTTACTGAAGGCGTGTCTCTGTGTATTTAATATCCCACAAGTGGCCAATTTTCTTCATTTTTTTTCCTTATCAAAACCATTGAGCGTTGTTAATTTTCAAAGCAAAGGCTGCAAAATTAAGAAGTAGAGATATGGAGATAGGGCAGTGGAAAAATATAAAGTGATTAAAAAACATAGTTCTAACTAGAGTTGTTCAAATAAAAAAAAATTTAAAAACCCAATTAGAAACAAAAGTCATAGAAAATGTGAACATATTGTGTTCCTTAAATAACCAGATGTTCTTTCCTTCCTGAAGGCAGCCAGGGCTAGGAATAAAAGGTTTTAAACTATTGTTTTAACTTAACTGTGAATTTTGCAAATCTGTTTTCACCCTTTAGCAAATAAAATTCCAATACAGCAACATAAGCAAAGTAATTTTCATCTTTGGGTGTTCTTTATATGTTGTTCTGTGTTGAAGTGTTAACCTTATCACAATGACTTATTAGAAAACTAAAGCACTGCATAGAATATTACAGTTTTACATTGCATACTAAGAACCTGACAACTATTCTTTGTCTGAAAGCTTAATGTATTTATTCTTTATATTTTTATAAAATAAGTTTGCTTTCAGATGTTTTAAGAAGGTGAGTTACCCTCCACCTTAATTCAGTGGAGTTACCCTAGTTAGGAGCTTAATTCAGTGGAGACACCTTTTATCATAAACCATAGATTCTAAAAAAGAAAGAAAGTGATTGTGCGTGGTTGATGGGAATTAATTTGTTAGTTACGCTAATAATATTCTTGTTACTGCTGCTGCTGTTTTCTCAACATTGTATTTTAAGCTATTTGCTGACATTGAAACTGGCTGTGTAATAATATTAATTTCTAACTAAATCCATGATGAAGCATACATGCGACATGTCATTTTAAAGAAGTCGTATTAGTTCATCATGACTGAAATTACAGGTACTACCAGAAAACTTAAGCAATAATATGTGGTCACGATCACTCATATAACGATTAGTCTGAGAAATCTGCATTCCAGCTTTTATCACTTTTCACAATCGGAGCAATAAATGACAAGGGGAAAAAACATTACTGAAATTTTGAACCAAACTCTTTGTACATTGATTTTCAGATGAATTTTCTTCTTAAGTAACTGCCACCGTCTCAGAGTTTTCTCCAAGCTAGTTTCATGTGCCTGAAAGGCTGTTGAGTTTCACTTTCTTCTTCAGATAAATCTTTTTCTATACACTCATTAACTGAGGTGCCAGTGCAGCGCTGCAACTGTCCTTTGAAAGCTGCCATTATTCAGTATTGTTTGTTTTGCTGTTTGTGGCAGGAGAAAAGCAGGTTTGGGGTTGTTTTGTTTGTTTGTTAGCATTGTGTGTGCAATCTGGCATTAATTACCTCTCTAATGATCAGATTGCAGCCAATGGGAAGTTGGGATCTGGCAGGGTTTGGGCATTAGCAGCTCATTAATTTGTACCTACACACACCCAGTGGGGTTCCAGGTCCATTTTGTTCAGAGGGGTACCAGCAAGGGGGAGGGGGGCCCTGAACGTTTTCTTTTTGCTTTTTGCCTTTTTCTCTTTTTTTTTTTTTTTGTGTGTGTGTGATTGTGAAGAACATGACTGATTCTTCAGGACATTCACAATTAAACATTAGGGATTTGCAGTGTATGAAAAGTAAGCATCAGAAATCTAGGATAATGGATATCCCCATGCAGTATGAGCTGGCAGTACGAGTAAGGTCACCGACACTTTAAAGGAAAGTTGCCTTGGCAGGAGATGTGACTGATAAAGGACACAAGGTTTTCCAGAAAAGCTAAGTCCGTGTCTCTTCATCTGGGAGGGAAGGAATTAGGAGAAACAAAAACTAAATGCATTTACTTTCAGTAATTCATAGAGAACTTCTATTTGCCTTAATTTCTGAAGGATTAAGATCTTGCATGTTTAATGCAACATAGATAGACTCTAGTAAACAAAAATGTTTCCAGATCTTCAAATTGACCTCTGGTCTTATAACCAGTCTATAATCTGGTCTTGAATTCCTTGTAGTGAACCCAAGTGTTTTGACGTCCTAACTTCCCCATTTGCAAATACAACACAGTCAGATGTAATCTAAACACCTCAGTTTGAAAAAATTGGTTGTTTTCCTGTAACTGTATGCTAAGCTTTTTAATGTGGGCCTATACATATATTGCATATATTATACATGTAAAAAGCTCTGATATTAACCTGTTCTTTCTTTATGTTCACGTTCTTAAAATCAGAAACTTTTGCTTTCCAAAGAGATAGGCCATGCTTTGTTTTAAGAATTATTCTCCTAAATATCCAGTTATTGAGTTTCATTGATAGAATAAGATATGACGGGCAGCAACAAGTTTAATGATAAATTACTTGGAATAACCATGTTGCCATAGTACCACATAAAAATAGTAAGTGTACCATGAATTAAAAATCCTCTTAATTTTTCTGCATTTGTTTCAAAAACCTTCATTCCCAGTGCACCTATGCATTTTAAAATATAACAAGGCTATGTGGTCAGTACTGATAATACAATAAGTTTCTCATCTCTCCCAAAGTTCATTGCAATTGCCGCTGATATGTTAACGACTTAATCAACCCACCATAAAATTATCATCTTCTAAGTATCCTGTATGTCACAAGTAATATTTGCTGGAAAAAAAATCTTGGAAAGTGGTTGATTAGTCATCTAGTCAAGACTTTTCAAATGAAAAATCTTAAAGTCCTTCTCATTCCTCAGTATCATACATAATGGTAGTCATCACTCGAAGGAAAGAGCTGATCTCTCAGATTGCCATTCATGATGCAGTTTCCAGTGTTGTTCTGCCTTTAGTGTTGTATGCACAGGTCAGTTATTTGGTTAAGAATCCACCAGTATTTTATCAATGCAAGTTAAGCAGCCATTGCATTTGAAAGAATAGGAAAATGATGAGAAATAATACAGAAAAAAGCAAAGCTTCCTGAACAGCAACACCTCAGACAAAGCTGTACCGCCGGTAAGGTAGTGCAGAAACAAAGGACTTGTCCCAGTTCTGCGTAGGGCTGAGCGAGATGGTGCTGCAGTCCACTCTCCTGGCAGCAAGAGCAGAGCCCGGCAAGGCCGGCACGTTGACTTTGTTCTTGTTGCCAGGCTTCTGTAACTGACCCAGCAGGAGAGCTGCTGGCCTGGAGGGCAGGGAGGAGGTGGTGGGTGGCTGGTGATTTCTGGGCAGGTGGAAAGGTGCAGAGTCTTTCAGAGGAGGCAGCTAAAGGTGAGCTAGGCACCATTGTTTCTACTTTCAACTAATATTGAAGCAAGTATATAGTAGTATTGTATAGAACAGGAAGTAACATCTGCATTATTCAATAAATAGTCAAGGAAACTACTTGCTGATTAGTCAACTGGACTAAAAATTGCAAATGCAAGAAAAAAAGTCTGCATTTTTTAATCTTCTCTGCAGATTTCATATTTATGCCTTTTATCAAGGTGTCTTCCCTATTAATCAAGAAGAAAGGGCATGAGATGCGGCAACATCATGTTCAGGTCAGAGGGGCGATCAGGGAAAGTTTAGAAATAAGGAAGGAATTATTATCCTGTGCTGATCAGCACTCCCAATAATATTCACTGGGAATTAATAAGGTCTGACATGTTAAGGGCAAGTACTTTAGAGAGGCAAGATAGAAGCAAAAGTTATTATTGGAAGCCAAAATTTTAAACTGTGCTTTCTCTTTGAGCAAGTTGATATCCTTAGTAGCAAAGCAAAAGCAATTCTTCTGATTGTACTTGATGCTAAAGCAAGAAGCTGAAGCACTTCAAGCTCTTAATTACTTTAGCTACCAATAAAACTTATTGGTTGTGAATTTCTTGGGGCTGTTTCTTTCAAGTGATTGGTTTACGTCTGTTTAAAAGTCATCTAAAGCTACTGACCCTCTCCTAAAGAGTAACGATGTTATTTATAAAATTACTCACATAAAATGTATTTAACAGTGTTACAGTGAGGTGATTATGGTTCTTCTTGTGTGCAACCTGACAATTCAATAAATCACTTCTAGTTTGCAAGGTAGTTTATCAAAAGGAAGCACTTAAAACACTTAAAGCACTTTGATTCTACCAAATCAAAAGTTCTCCATGTCATAACTTATTTATTTGAATAAAATTTGCAAAACACAAACTGGGAGTTATATAAAAGTAGATTCATAACTTTTCAATAATGTATGAAAGATTAGCTACTGAATCATATCCAGTATATTATGATGGAATTTAGGTTCAGTCTCTTCTGATATAAATGTAGATACACTGCTGGTGTATTGACATTTGATAGTAAATATTAATGTATTAATCGTTGCATATAAAGCTATTTCAGTACATTTGTCTTGGGGAACACTTCTCTCAAAGACCAATATACTTTCGAGATGGAAGTAGGAATCGTCCATTTTATCCTTTGCTGTAACTTTTTATGGAAAATTAGGTTTCGAGATGTGAGGTAGGACTGTGTCCTTTATATTTCTAAGGAGCAGTAGTGTTCAAAATGGCTCTGCAGTATGCTCGTTACTGGAATCCTGAAATGAAAGGAGCTGGTCATCCTGCAGCACCAGGATCTTAGCTTCTCTTTGTGTTTTAGAGGAAAGGACTTAGACATCGCATTCTTTTTGCTGTGGCATGTGCACAGGGCTCTTTGAAAGAGCCTTTTTCACTCCAGTAGGGACCCTTTTCAACTGCTCTACGTAGCACATTACACGCAAAACACAAATTGATCTGTTTCTTTTCCATGTAGCAGAAATGACCAAACAGCAGCTTAAAATGTTCTTGGTTTTCCCCGATATGTGAGATTTGTGTACAAGCATGTATGTGGAGAAGACACAATGCTGTAAGTGTGGTTGCAAGGGTTTTATCAGTATAAACTTTGGATAACTGCATTACTCACAGAGCCATCAGTGAGTTACACAGGTTGTCCAAAACGAGTGCCAATAAAACCATAATATGGTAGCTTTTCTGAACATAAAGATGTCATATTTTAAAACTTGTAATTTGGAACGCTCTAGGGTTTAAAGCAAGGCTTGCTGTGTGTTCCCTTCAAAAGCCTGGATTTTTCCTCCACAGTGTTGTAAACTGTTCCTAACCGTGTGGGGCTGCAAGATGCCAGAGCATAAATCTGTCAGGGGGCAGGGCTGAACACTGTCAGATTTATACCTCACTATTTAGTTAATTTACTTCTTAAAGCCAAGGGTTCAGCTGAAAAATAAGCGACTAAATTAAGAGGCAGATTTAAAAGGTACTTAAGTGATTCTGTTGATGCAAGATGGGGATTTTATGCAGGTTGTGAACTTGAACGTTGGCAGGTCGGAGTCTTTTTGTCTGGAATATCGATAAAAGCTGATTTGGTAGGATTCAATGTACCTGTTCAAACACAATGTGCTGTAAAACTATAAAAGAAAAAAAAAAGGGGGGGGGAGGGGGCCTTTCCAATTGGTTAGGACAAGAAGCCAAAACATACAACTAGAAATTTCTTTTAGTCAAGTCACTGAAGCATTTTTAAATCTCACTTGTCATTTTTTTTCAGTTCTTCATCTCTTGTCAGAGAATGCCCATGTGAGAGGAGGCATCTGTGTATGAAGTTAACAACAGACAATAATGCATGGAATTTAAAATAACTGACTGGTATCTGAAATTTCTAGTTGCCAGGGGAATGGAGGGTTGGCATGTAACAAAACTGGAGATAATTTATTTCAGCTTGATCGAAGTTCAGGAGTTTCTTCCTGCCTTGACCCAGTTAACTGAATTTTCTTTCCTTCTCAGTTCTTTCTGGGAATTTTTGTTGTTTCAGGAAAAGGAAGAAAAAAAAAAGACACTCCCCATTTTTCTTTAGAAACTATTAGATATGATAATTCTTCATGCTGTTATAGTGTTGTAAGTAATGAGTTCCACAGCATCTCTCTGAAAAATGTAAACAGGAAGCATTATTCCCAGTTTGAGGATTATGGTGTTCCTTGCCAATGCCAGTATTAGCGCAGAGATCTCCTGACTCCTTGATTAAAGGAAGTTCTTTATTAGTTCTGTGCAGGATACCCTTCATGTTGTGCTACTCTCATACATGGGGTTGCTGGATGCAGACTATCAACATATAATTTGGATAATATTTCGCTATTGGCCTTGAACCACTTTAGAATTGGCAATAGCACATTATGTCCTCTAATGTCTCACTTTTTTTTTTCTTTTTTGGTATTTAACTTGGTGGTTAGTAGGTGGATGGAATACCTTTTGTGCTTCAGCAAGTTACCTCTTCTGCAGAAGGTATAACTAAGGAGGAGGAAAATTAGTGAAAGGAAAGTTTTGTTTGGGGAATGCAATTTGCTCTGTGTGCTCTAGAGTTTGGGCTGGGTTGGTTGTTTGGTATACAAAATATGGTGGTTTATTTATGTGATATTAAGCCATTGCTTAGACTATATAAGACTTGTCATAGAGTGGAAACAGCTGCTTGGGTACCTGACAAAAGGCTAAAAAGAGGAAAGGTGAAATTCTCTGTGCAGCTAGGCTATTAGATAATCATTAGTATGAACTTCATGTTAATTACTAATGCCTAATAGAAAAACTGCTCCCAAACTGAATAAGCTGTATTACATATCCACATTTCAGCTCTGTTCCTAGTCCAAATTTTTGCCATGTTTGGATCATTTTTGTTGAAGAAAGAAGCAGAGGTGATCTAGAACAAAAACATAAACCTTTGCTGACCTCCCAGTCATATGCTCCTTCAACCTTCATTAGAAAAAAATGAAAGGAAAAAACCGGAATTTTAATACAAAAATGTCTTAGGCTGTATGAGAATTATGAAAAAATCCAATATTGCCCTGTCAGCTAAAGAGGGGAAAAAGGAGCTAACTAGCTCATTAAAAATATTTGTTTAACTAAAAAAACAACACTGCGTTGTTATCCCTCTCTTTATATATATGCATGTTTAGTTCACTCTGTTCTTTGGTTTAAGCTTAAAATATTATTAATTTAGAAAAAGATATTTGTTTGGCAGCAATTGTTTAATATATTGTAAAAAAATTGTTTCAAAAAATCCCAGTTGGCACTAGCAAGATTATTATTTTGGTGAGCCTATTGCTGCATGTATGTATAATTTGCTGCTGCTAGTTTTTTCTGTTACATTTAGGTTATCTGATTTCAGATACAATCTATTAAGCAGAGTATTTTTCAGTAGCTGAGGTTTTCCCACCTGTCTACCCTAAAACACCTGCAACATATGTTTGTGTAACCCTGCAATGCTTTGTGGTTTGGGCCTTGAGAAATTCCCCCAGAGCTTTTTGCTTATAAACAGCTGAGCAATTCATTTCTCTAATGACAAGTGCTTTTCCCTTGGCATTGAGGCAATAGCGTGTTCAGTAAAATAAGTCTCATTTTTCATCAGACATATTGAAAAGCTTTTTTCATTGTTATCTCTTACTCTGAACCTTCAGATTTTGTGCACGATTGTATTTGATTTTTTTTCTGTTAATAATACTAAAGAAGGAGGAAAGGAAATACCTCAACAAAGAAGAAAAAAAAAGTGTTGTAGAGATTCTTCCCCTTGCACTTGCATGTAAACTTTTACAAATAATATGTATTCAGATGGTGAAACTTTGCGTTGCAGCAGTAACCTGGTTTTCCTCGTATGTTGTAGAACAGTCTGCCTGTGACTTCTGCTGCACATGAGCCTGCTTTGCTGTATCATATCTGCTCTGTGGGTAATGTTACACCGCTTGTCTCCAGAGACCAGGGAGGAAAAGGGTTATACTAGGGAATTTGAGCATATGGAGCATGATTCTTATCTGGTGGGAATTTTAAGAGCTTTTCGGTGGTTTATGCAAGGGAATCTCTGCTGCATTCCGTGTGATTCTGACCACCGCCTCAGTCCCCTGCCTAGGAAAAGAGCAGGTGTGGGTGTAACTGGGCCCCATGTCCCTGAAGAAGAGTAAAGCCAAACAGAAAGTCCCCAAGAACCTCCTGCCAGCCGTGGGAATTGCAGTGAGTCAATCATGCGGTGGCTGGGAACAGAAGCAGGAGGACGGGGGATAGGACTTCAGCAGGCAAAGGGAGGGGTGGGGGCATCTTCTAGGCAAGAGCTCAGGGGCAGGAGTACTTCAAATATACCTGAACCATTTTAAGGCATCTCTTCCCTTTGGACTGTGGCTAATATATTTTGAAGATAAAAAGTCCAAAATCACATCAATTTCTATGTGTACTTCTATATCTTGAAATTTGTACATTGTCCTTTTAAAAGTATAAATAGGCCATTTTTGACGAGTTGAAACTAAACTCTCTCTAGCTAGAAATTAAGATTAGAAGAATTATAAAACCAGCAGACTGCTCCTACAAAAGGAGTGTGGGGAAGAGGGATTTCTAGTAGTGGCACAGACAGATTTTCTCTCTGATTTCTGCGTTCTCTTTCCCTAGAAGGGGAAAAACATGAATGTGTTAATCTGTAACACCTTATGCAATTTCTTAGGGGGATTCAACAAACTAGTAATTTGAAGGGTTGATTTCACTGTCATTTTAACATTATCCTTTTAAGAAAAAATAGTTCATCTGAGGTACTAGACAAAATACTTACATAAATTGAAAAAGAAAAGTAAAAACTTTACTTGCTTAAGTAATCAATATTCAGATAGGATCATTCTAAATTGCACTGTGTAGGGGGGAAAAAAGTGGTTACTGTGAATATATTAAACAACTGTAAATAAATTATTTTAGTCTTCAGTCCTAATACATGGAATATAGTATAGGGGACAGCTCAATTTGGATACTTAGGGGAAATTGTTTGACATTCATAAGGAAGAGTCATTGTCATTGTGTAGGTTTTCCTTTCTGCTTCTTATATGGTTTGAAATGGTTAAAAAGAATATAAAATTTAAAGGACAATCACAATGACATAAAGGTCATAATTTTCATAAAACCATGGATTTTGCTCTCTGAATTTCAGTTTTCAGAAGTATTGAAAATTTCTGTGGTGATACTTCACTGATCCTTGTCTGCTAACATATTTGTCAGGTTGGGTTTTTTTAAATAATGAGATTTTTCAAAAGGATATCTCTAGTGTTACAAAAGAAGTTGCAGCAGTAACCCTTGGTATTTACTTTCATGCATTTCTAATGTTTTTTCAACAGCATTTTTTCTGAGGTTTGTTTTTTTTTTACAGCATGTAATAGTACTTTAAACTGCTTCTTCCTTTGATACCTTTAAACCTCATAGGAATTTAAATAGGCCTCTGTGAAAGTAATGCTTGAGCCTCATTCATATGTTGGAGTTAGATCATTATTCCTATTAATGGCTTTAAGTGTTTAGGTAGTAGATCAGCCTTAGTGCCTTGAATTGCTTGTCATTTCTTCATAAATATGTTTCAAGATACTGTTCCATGTAAACTTTTCCTCTTTTTTTTTTTATTCAGAAGTGGTGTGTAATAATCTTTTTTTTTTTTAAATTGGGTGATGGAAAAGAAATGTCTGGTTTTGCTAAGTTTAAAGTATATACTGGGTTATTGGAAACCAGTTGCAAAACTGGCTAGTATCCGATAACATTAATTTTTCAAAGTGCTGTCTTATGACTTAGAAGTGCCCTTTATATTAACCATCTCTTGCTCTTCCACCTTGCTGAAATGGTCATCAAGACACGTAAGGAGGAAAGTTATTTAATTCAGGGGAGAAAAGTTACTGTTTGGTTACTGGTGTAGTAGTCGCAGAACCATCAGTTATCCTCATCATGTCAGTTTGTATTTGATTATCATAGAAATGCACTGAATTACCAAACTGGAGCAATAGTAACTAAAGCTGGTTCATTGTTATTGCTGTCCGTTGATGAGGACTGACTTACAAGCCATATGAATGGGCAGAGTTACGTAAATACTGTTTTTATAACAAGAGAAGAAAAACGTAGAGCAGCCATTACAATGTGGGTGGTAGGATAGATGAGGATTTTTTAAATGCTTGTCTAATAGCTTTTAGTTGTTTCATTTTTTAGTGAACATTACAAGCAGGATATATTTTAAAAATTTAATGTATTTCCAAAGAAAGAAAATGAGACATTTCATACAAGATCAAGTCTGATTCCCAGTCTTAGATTTGACCCCAGAAATCAGCCGGGACTTTGATATCTACCACCTCTTTAAATTTTCTTCTCTCCTTTTGTGCACATGCAGTATTTTGGTCTTAAAAATGCAATTGCTATATCCTCCTCCAAAAATAAGGTTTCCAAGGAAGGAGGGTTATCTGCAGTAATGTGGGAAATGAGAGGGTAAGACTATCAATACTCCAGTTTATAATGAGCTCTGGAGGGCAAAAATACAATATGTGGAACTGAAACAGCTGAAGACTGACTCCATCAAAAATAAAGTGTTTTCTCACCTGTGAATGACTGTTTTGGAAAGGTCTTTGTGTAGTTCATTAAAACTATATTTACTTAAGCAGGACTTAGGAAGGCAGATCAGAATATAAGACAACAGCATATGAATGAATAAACCTTTAAAGCATATACTTGGAAAGTACGTAGATCTGATTTATACAATATAACTGATCATTATGCAGAAGTTTGCCAGTTTGTCTTCTCTTACAGTAGGAATTATTTCCTTTAAGCCATATCTGTTATAATTTATATATGTATATAAAAAAAAAGCCTCTCTGTGCTTCTCTCTTATTTTGGTTTCATCTATATGCAAATTTTTTTTACTTACAAATATTTACTTCCCTCTCCAAATAATGTCCTTCTGGATGCATTAGTTTGATCAAGACACTTTGTGCATATACTGTGGCCTGGCCTTAGTCAGCTTTCAGTGAATTATGAGATCCAAAAAAGATGATTTCAGAACTACTGAAGGCAGCGTGCTCCAGTGAAAGTCTCATTGTGGCAGAAGTAGAGACTAACAAGCGGGTTCTGGTTTCAGTGTGAACTGCATACACTGTATGACAGGAGAACGGTTCCGTGTGTTCGCGGCCCCTGTTCCGGGGAGGGTGACAGCTGGAGGGGAACGAGGGCTCCGTGCGCCATCTAGTGGCGCGGGTCGGGCCTGCTCCCTGAGCTGAGTTAGTTGCTGAACAGAAGCGCTGCTGGCGATGCGCTCGGTTCAAAATGATGGCTAGCTTCTCCTTATGTTTTTAAAGAAAACGGTAACCGTATCACTTTAGCTCGGAGGTGGTAAAACCCTATACCTGAGCTAAAGGAAGAAATCGGATCAGTATCTGAACTTTTCCAAGAATTATTGATGTAGTTGGAAATGTTACCAATACAGCCAGCAGTCCTGCTGCTGTGTGGGAGAACACTAATTTCTGTGAGCGTGGAGTGGACTTGCTGGTAACACTTGGTATGATTTTAGGTATTTTAAGACCTCACTTTTATGTAACTGGCATTACTGCCTTGAGAAACCAAGATCCTGGGACAATAAATTATTCTTGGAATTTCTAGATTTCTAATCTTCATTAATGGGCATACTTCTTGACTCTGCTTTACATCTCTCAGAAAATTCCAATAAGGTATTCTGATAATTTTTTTTAGAGAAATCCAAGACCAGTGACTCACCAGTTCCAACAAAATTTAGATTACTACAAAGCACGTGGAGCAGACTTGATGAACAAAACCCGGTAAGCTGTTTCTGAATATGTATGTGCTCACTGAACTATGACCTTACATAAAATGTTTCAGAAGTCACTTTTATCCCAAACAGGAATTACAGAAGCAATATTAAAAGCACATGTCTATTTCATGTCATTTATTTTGAATCTTTTCCTTGCCTATTATTACATGAAACATGAAAGTTTTACAGATAGCACTGCAGTCAGCTTGCTGGCATTTTTTAAGGCTAAGGACATTCATACACAATGACATGTATACTAGAAGCAGGGGGTGAAAGATTGCCAATGTGAGTTCTGTAGCTGAATTACTTCCCATAACTCATCTAATCACAATCTGGAGTATTCACATACCAGAAGCTGTGTAAGTTAAATTGAATTAGTGTAAATCCACTTTGAGCTAATTTTTACTAAACCTTTTTGTAGCATTCCTCCCTCGTTTTAAAAACGGTTTGTATCAATGCTGCTTAAATTCCTTGTAAAGGCCATTTTATCTGGTGGTTACAAGTGTAGAGGTGCCTGCGCTCCAACTAGGTGGCCACAACGTGGGCGCTGATTGCTGGTGGGTGGTGCCTCCGGGGCATGACACAATGCCTTGCTTCAGTTTATACTGTCATGGGTGGTTTCTTGGATAGCACATGGCCCCAGTCATATACTATGCCTGCTGGTTCATAGGAACTTGATGGCTTTTAGACCTTAGCACCTCTGTCAAATTCTGCTTAAATTGGTTGTGTTAAAAGCCAGCTAAAATTAACATGGAGTGGATTAAAAAGCTCTTAAAAATGGAGAAAGGAGCATAAAGTAAAGGTGAGTAGAGTGACTGCAAAAGCATCTTTTTTTTTAAAGCAGGCTGTAAAGTGTCAAAAATTACTGCATTCTGTTACATTTTCTTAATGTTTCCACTTATTTATTCTTTTTTAAAAAATTACCTCAAGAGCTGCCTAAGCTTGAAAAATGAGTTATTTGAAAATTCCAAAAGAGACATTTCAAGGATTTTGAAAACAAACAAACAAACAAAAAATCATTAAGTACAAACAAGAATGACACCTGTTGGAAACCTAAATTCTAAGAAAAAAAGTCCATGAAATCTATGTAGGAATATAAATTAATTGCATGCATATGTACAGGATACACACCAAAGAAGAGGAGAAATTGTTTAGAATTGTTAAGATAGAGGAATAACCAGGATAAATTTATCTCAACAGAGGAAAATTTAGAGTAAGTCAGATCCATTTAAGATTGGACTAAGAGAGAACTGGAAGATGTGACATTAGCAAATCTTTCTGCAGTGAGCAGAGAGATGGATTAGATCGGCTACCAGGTCTTTTTTGTCTTTAATTCTACAGGCTCAATGATATAGTTAAAATATCTTGGCAAATCTCTAATATATATTGCATATTTTATCACATATAAAACTTTTTAATCTGTCATATTCATATAGTTGTCTCTCATCTCTCATAATGGCTACTTACTGAAGAGAGAAATGCCATTGAATAAGGCTTGCTTAAAACAAAGCATTTTTGTCGTAGCAGAGAACTGCAGAGTTTGAATCATCTTCCTATTGCTAGTTTAAAAATATACCATTCACAGTCAAGGTCAATGATGCTTATTGTGATGAAACAAAATTGTTTGCTTCATAGATGAAATTCACGTCTCCTTGATAGTCTTATTTTTAAACTGATGCCTTACTTTTAAATGCATCTGCTGATAACTCTACAACATAATCAATCTGCATTTTTCTTGTAATTGTGCATGTCTGGTACGTTTAGATGGATAAAATGTAGACATTGATCCATGTTTAATGGCTGTAATCATCCTTCGCATTAATATATCAGACATTAATGGTAAGAAATAGATATATTGTTCTTATTTTCCTGAACTTCAGCTCAGTTTTAACGTGCCTTCTCCAGAGATCTAGCACCTTTCTATTGTTCGTTTTCTGAAGCTGTGATTCAGAGCAATTGCACAATAAATTTTACTTCAGAATACTTTTACTAAGACCACCTCTCGACAAGCAATTCAGACAGCATCATTGTTTATTTTTCATATATGTGTGTGTGTTTAGCTGTTCAGTAGCAGTGTCGGTTCACAGCAAAGCCAAATCGTGCATCGGTATTAGCAGCTGCAATAACTGTCCTTTCTAGTTCTCAAATAATTATAAAACATTATTGCACATTTTTGTTGAAAGCATTTTTTTAAATCATATTTTGGACATAACAGCTTAAAGAAGATTTTTTGTTTTTTATTGTTCCCTGTAAAGTGAAGTTTCTCAAAAGGTTTCTTTCCAACCATCTGAAAAATGCCCATAAACTACTGCTTTACGTATATGTCAAAGCAGCAAATTAAACAATTTAGAAGGAAAACAGATAATTTTATAAAGCAAAATATATCTGTAAAGAAGAAACAAAAAGAAACAAGCTGGTGGACACAAATACGGAAGCCTCTGTATAAGCTTTGTCTCCTGCATCTGTGGGCCATCATGATTTCAATGATGCATATAGCTCAAAGTGTCCCGTGACTTTGTTGCTTGGGTAGTCTGTAGGAGATTTACTTCGAGTAAATATAATTTTTGTGCAAAGTCAGGAGCTTTTTACTGTTTGTCAAGGCTCTAGACCTAGACACAACACGGACCTAGGACTCAATGTGCAAGCTCTTATCTTCCTTCTTAGGTGATATGTGAGTTGAGTGAGTGATATATACCACCCCAATCTTGGTGATTAGTTTCAGTAGACAGAGGGTGAAAAAAGAAAAGCCAAATATGCTATTTCTTTCTGGAATGGAGAAGACATTAAACAAAAGGCCCTGTGGTGACTCTTCTGATGCCACATATGATGGAATAGAAGAAAATCCCTTTTTTTCCTTAACTGTCTCTGCAATACCTTGGGGAACTGATTAACAACTGAACCTGATAGGTAGTAGCAGAGTAAAATTAAATAGTAATAAACATTTTACCATGTCCTCTTCTTTAAAATCATTAGGACCTATTCCATTTGTTTTTGAAACCATTTGAGACTTGTTCAAGAGTATTTTATAGTTCTGAAGATGCTCTCTTTATAGTAAGTTGGTCAGTCATTCTCAGGTGGCTACAGAAAGACTTTTTGTAATATTGGCAGCAATCAATAAAATGGTGAGACATGGAAACATCCTGTAATTTTTTTCAGCAATCATTCCTTTCCAGCTTCCATAAATTTGGAAGCAGCACTTTGTGCCAGTCTCTGCGCTGGTGTTCCTCCTAAAAAATGCTACATGCTATCTTTCTTCATCACCAGTGGCAGAAGGGCCCCATACAGCCTGAGGCTATATCTCATGAGGTACAGGCTTGCATACTTTCCTCTGCCTTCTCACAATTTAACTGTATCTATTCTGAGTCTAAACAACTCAGCTGTTATTTTCTGGATGTGTTCTATATGTGTGTGTGCATTTATATTGTGTATTCTAAAAAAAAAGTATCTGGAGACAAATAGGGAAATGATATGAAAAGCAAAAGCAAAATTACTGTTCCAGGTGCCTGCAGAAGTTACAAGACACCCGTATTAACTCATTATTTATTTTTTAAACTTCCCCAAAATACAATACTACTTTTGCCCCCAGTATTGTATTGTTTTTAATTAAATGTATTTCGTCAAATTTTTATCACTGAAGTACAGATCAGTAAAATAGCACCTCAGGAGTGCAAAGGTCTCTGTGATTGTGATATATTTCTGTGAAGGATATTTCAAGCATTAATTATGTAAAACGGGAAAATATTGCATGAACAAATAGGAATGGCCTTACTGATCTCTGGGTTATGTGAACACTTCTACTGAGAATTAGAAGCTTCTTTGCCTCTTTATTTTAGACATTAAATGGTTTGACAATTTCCTCATTCTTAATGTTGCATATAACTGAAGTGAATTAAATAGCCCCTGTAGTTAAAAATAAAAAGTAACAATGATAAGGATCATGATCCAGTATATGTGTTATATGCTGAAGCCATTCTTCAGCCAAAATCACTGTTGTAATTAGGATTCCTGTTAAAAAGCACTTGGCTTGAAATGTCTGGGCTGGGCAGAAGGTGAAGTAAGAGCAAGAGACATCTAGCTCTGGCAACCTAAAAATACAATCTAGTGTTAGTTTTCCTTTTTGAAAGAAATGTTTGGGTTTGAGTTATTTTAAGCGTTTCAGATAATTAAATCTAGCAGAAGTAAATATTAAAGCAGTCTTTGAATAAGAAGTGCAAAAAGTTTTATGACGTTTTCAATGCTTTAGAGACTACATTGCTTTTTGTCACTCTTTCATTTTTTCATTTAAAAAGGCAAATTAAGAAAATTGGTGCAGACTTGCTTTGTTTGGGGCTAGTCTGCATTTTTCAGGAAGAAAGGCCCAAAACAATTTGTCCACTACTGGTTGGGAAAAACTCACACCATGTGCTGTCCCTGTGGATGCTGTGCATATTCCAGCACAACTGTGGTACAACACACTCTTTGCAGTGTTCAAATCTTGGATTTTTTTCACCCATTTCTGGAGAAAAATTAATGCATTGCTATGTCTGTTCAAACTGTTGGCAAGGATGTGATGATTTCTCCTCTTCTTTTTTTAGTGCCAGTGCTAAGGCTGCCCCTCTGAACATTAACAAAGTCTCCAACAGCTTGCTGAATTTTGGCCGAAAGCTCATTGCTCCGGCTATGGCTTCAGGTGGAGCTGGAGGTGCTCCTGCCAGCGGCAGCAGCTTTCCTCCCCCTGCAATGCCAATCAGAAGTGCAGTGGAGGCCCCCCAGCACCACCACCAGCAGCAGCAGCACCACCACCACCACCACCAGGCACAGCAGCAGAGGATGATGAAGTCTGAAAGCATGCCAGTTCAGCTGGGCAAAGGTAAAGGTAAAACATGGAAATGCCACAACAGAAGGAAGGTTTGTTGTGTGCCTTAAGGACTGAAGGAAGTAATAGAATCATATTAGAGAATCATACAATAAAATGGTTTGGGCTGGAAGGGACCTTACAGATCATCAAGTTCCAACCCCCTGCTATGGGCAGGGACACCCTCCATTAGACCAGGTTGCTCAAAGCCTCAACCAGCCTGGCCTTGAACACCTCCAGGGATGGGGCATCCACAGCTTCCCTGGGCAACCTGTTCCAGTGCCTCACCACCCTCACAGTGAAAAATTTCTTCCTGATACCTAATCTAAGTCTACCCTCTTCAGCTTAAAAGTCCTTTTATTGATTTTATATCAATGGGTACATATTAGGAGGAAACATAAAAACCAGACATTTGTTAAGCAGGATGTCTATGTTAAGTACAACAGCATATTTAGAATGTAATAAATAATGAGATGTATCTCAAGAATATACAAATAATGTAGGAATTTTTGAACTTTTAAAAAAGCATTAACCAGAAATTATGTCAGATGTGCCAACAAACCACATAGTTGCCATAAACACTAGCCAATTAATTTTTCAGTCTTATAAAGGCAGCATATTTTTAACTGTAAGACTAATTTCATATAGTTTTTTCACTTACTGGCACAAATCCCATGCATAACAATATTAGTTAAATACGAGTGAAGGAAGTTAAATCAGAGTAATTCTTAATAAACAAAATCTTATTCCCTTTAGAATCTGTGGAGCTTATTTGAGAAGTTATTTCAACAATAACATGTATTTGCCTTTTAATAATTTGTGGTGGCCCTCTGCACTTACTCTGTTTAGTAAATACTGCTTATTTTTCTTGAGCCTTTTTTTATATTTCTCAAAGGCAGTTTACTGAGAAAACAAAGTCACAGGGTCAGATGCAGTAGTTGTTTCCTATTCTCTGCCATGCTCAAGGTGTGTTACTGCATTTAATTTGCAAGCAGCCTACATGGCAGTATGTTCTTTGCAAGGAGTTCAAACGTGATATGGTATTTGCTGCTTTGACAGGTGGTCAAGGACGACCCTGTTTACGCTTGTGTATGCTAACTAACATCATCCAGAAATGCACCTGACGCTTTACAGACATGAATCAGAATTAAAATTGTAGTTATGTTCGGTCATTGTTATGTACAGGCTGTGCATATATTTCTGTATCAACAGGAATATGGAGTTCTGGTAAAGTTATCAAGAAACTATGCAAATTTATGATGTAGGGCACAAAGAATTTTCATGGTAAGAGGAAACAGTACCTATGGCAGCACTTCAGTACCTGCAGCTTCCTCTCGCCCTCTTTTATCTATCCCTATTTGGTATAACACTTGCAGAAGTAATTTAAAGGCAACAAAATGTAAATATACTTTTTTTTTAATCGGTTGAGGTAACAGTGAGTTTTGTTTTACATATTAGTGCTGTGCTTGTTCCTGACCCGTACAGTTACCAGTATGTTGCCTGTATAGTTGGATAGAAATTGTGACTGATGGCAGCTAACTACGTTTCCAGCAGATGTTGTCATCTGTATTTTTAAAGAGAAGCTTAATTGGCAATGGAAATACAAAGTCTCTTAGCGGACACTCAGTGAGTTATCTGAATTAAGTTTAAATGTAGGAGTAGCTTAGCAAAAACGTTTCCTTATTTGCAGTGATTCTGTGTCAGCGACAGGTTAAAAAAAACCCTTTTGAAGCACAATGGAGATACCTTTGTAAACAGTGCAGCACATTCTCCACACGCCTTAAAAGGGAGAATGCATCTTTTCAGTTCTGTGCAGAAGGACAGTATCACCACCTCAAAGTGCTGTACAGCATCTCCAGTGAATGAGGGCACTCCCCACAGCTCTGAGAAGTTGCAGGTGCTTCTGTCCCAACCATCAGGATTTAGGTTTTAGAATATATCCATATATCTCATTCCACTCTTGTTTGTGCTGCAATTTTTTTAATGCCTTTTTACCTTCTGCACTGGCTTTTTTCAAACTCTGGATTCTGCTCTAGCTTTTGAATATCTAAAAGCTATTTGGCAAGTTTTTGACTAGCTGTCACTAACTGTCTTTTGTTCCTGTTCTTCACTGTGTTTGCAGCTCCCCTCAGCTTCCTGGAGCTTGGTTATTTAGCTGAGGTGGGTAGAGGCATGGATTTAGTATTTAAATTGATAGACATTTGCACTTCCAGTTGATGTAACACTCACAGATGCTCGGTTGGACAATATAACAGACTAAAGTGCTGTAAGTTTGACAGGCATCAAGTTATCCATTTCTCTCATATTGTATTAGTCCTTTCAGGTTTTGAATGCTCAAGTGGTGCTGATAATTTAAATTAATATGTAGAGGGTTATAAGTTTGAAGAGATTAAATTAATTGCCTATCTACTTTTTATTAAGTGTGAAGAAATCCTTGGTAACAAAATATCTTGCAGGACTGGCAGAATAATTGTATCCCAGCTTTAACAGCTCTGTTTAGACAGAGCTACCCCTTGCAAACCAGCAGCAGTGACAGGTGTCATTTGTGCTGCCACCTCCAGGGGTAGCTTCTTCTGTGCGCTAGATGAAGGATGGGTGGTTTATGTAAATGATAGTAATTATTTTTCACCCCAAAGTTTTGGTACTTGCTGAATTTCTTCAAGAAAAAAACACATATAATTTAGGTAATGTAAATGGAAAAACATCAGACTAATATTTTAAAAAATAATTGCAAGCCTGTAATTCCAGTTGAGTCTTCAACGTTACAAATCACAGTTGAACGCAGTATGCAGACACCTAATTGGAAATTCTGTTCCTCCTAATAATATATTAATCCCATTCAGCCTGTCCTCAGCACAGAGGATTGGGTGTCATTACTGATTATTTATGCAAGGTAGCCTGCTAATAGAAAAGAGATTAAAATATTCTCTTGATCCTACACAATGAGTGAATTCATTGGCACAAAGGTTAAATTCAAATCTTGAGTTCATTAGTGTGGCGGGTTAGCCCTTGGCTGGGGGCCAAACTACACACACCCGCTCACACAGTCCCTGCCCCCACCTGATGACCAAAGGCCCAGCCCACTCCCAGCCAACGACCCCGGAGGAGGGAGGGAATGGGTGATACACAATGATACTGCCCCCCCCAAAGGCTCAGCCTGTTGCCAACTAACGATCCCCGAAAACCACACTTATGATTCCCCCAAAAAGGGGAGGGAGGGGGTGCACCGCTCCCAGAGGCACTCACGGAACGGATATAACAGCCCAAGCATCCCAGGCTGAGAGCTGACTGAAGCAGGGGAAAAACAGCTAATGATCCCCCCGGAGAAGGAGGATCCCGAAATTCAAGGAACAGAGATAACGAGCGTGCCGGGCTAAGAGCTAACAGCATCTGTGTGGGGGGGAGAAAAGGCCTTGGGAGAGCAAATGCAGGCACCCAAAGCGAGATGGTCAGGAGCCCAAGGGAAGTGAAAGAGAGAGATCTCCCGGAAGGGTCCTCATCTATATACTGGGTATGACATGCATGGGATGGAATAATTGGTCAGTCTGCTTCTCAATCTTAACCTAAAAGCAAATTCCAGGCTAGAAGCCAGACTGTGTCTCCCTCTGCTTTGTCTGTGGGGAGGAGAGAGGCTGAACGTATTTGTCCTTGAAAGTATCCTGGCAATAACTATAAACGTTCCTTCTTATCAGCTTTCTTCTGAGCAGGAATCCAAAACATAGCTTCTTGCTAACTATTTATGAAGAGAAGGAAAAAAAAATTAAAATTAACTCTCTTCTGCTTAACCCACGACAATTAGATTGTCAGCTGAGTTTTTTGTCTTGAAAGACAAAACTATTGATAGTGAAAATGTCTGGAAAAAAAGCAGAATTTTGTGTTCCACTGCATTATTGAGCATTCAGAAACTTTTTCAGAACATTTCTCTTTCACTTCTTCCCAGATAGAGAGAGCTTGCCCCAGAAAGACT
>VZTO01016750.1:1454-17689 GCA_013400615.1 Syrrhaptes paradoxus | reverse complement strand
CTCAGTATCGATCTGCAGAAGAGTAGGTTTTATTACTTGCTTAACTATAATAACATCTACATTTGTTCTAAAATGCAGGCATAAAGTAGATTATATTGGACAGGTGGAAGAGATTACATCCTAATTAGGTGACTTTGTTTCATCACTGCACATAAACGATATGAATATTATACTTAGTTGTTCACAAAAGAAGCTTCATTTCTTTTTACTAGTATCTTCAGCAAACAAGAAATACTCCAATTAAAAAGAGCAAAATATTAAAACTCCTACCTGAATTTATCATTGGTATTCTCAGGCACTATAACTTCCTCGCAGATTTTTTCCAATGCAGGCATCCAGCTGGTTGCAAGATGGCAGTTTTGTAACACTACCCAGGTTCCATCAGTAATAGCCTGATTAATCATTTTTGCTGCTATTGGGCCCTGGCCCTGTCCAAGCGAAATAGTTTGAATGCGTGCGCCTCCCATGCCAACATCATCAGCAAATTTTAGCAAACCTATGATGCCAAGTTTCATGCATGCAAAGACAAAGTCTATTAGAAAGTAGATCTATGTTATATTCACCATTTTTATAATGTAAAGTTATTAAAGGGGCAAAAGTCTATAAATATTTTACTNCTCTCTCTGTTGGATGGGTACAATTGCTTATGGGGGTTGAGCTGTAAACTGGATCTTTAGATCCGGTTAAAAATAACACTCCAGCTTCGCCATCAAAACCAGTACCCCCAGGAAATACATCCTTACTGTATAGCTCCACATTACAATTGTCTTGAGAGAAAACCAAGTTTAAAAATAATCCAGTGGTTATTTTTTAAAGGACATTTAACAGATGTGGTTTTAAGTGTGGTCATATACACCACTTAATTAGTAACTGGGAGGGAGAAAACTTTCTGGAGGAGGTGTTGTAACAAAGACTGGGGCAAGTCCCAAACACCCACTGAAAGAATTGTAATGCAAGTGTAAATTATAAACTGGTCTGGATGTTACAAACTGATAGATCCCTAAGTTGCTGTTCAGAGACCTCGACATTTCATCACCACTGCATTCATTCCACCCTCTAGCAATTTCACTATTATGTACAGATGCAAATATTCCATCACTGCTGTATTGTACTTTAAAGACACTTTAAAGATCAAATGAAGGGGCTATTATCAGTTTAGTCACACTCAGTGATATTTAACCAGATAAGAAAAGATCTTTTTTAATACCAGTCTCACCTGCCATAGGATCAGCACCTGGAGATAATACAAAAATCAAAGGTGCACAGCAATTTGAATCACTGTAACTTCTTCCAAGATCAAAAGTAGGTGGTTCAATAAATGTTCTTCCCATATTTTCCACAATGAACTCCTGCACTGCTGGAATAATTTTGTCAGGTCTCAAACATCTGAGAATAACCATGCGATCCAGCCCCATAAGTGTGCTCCATGCATCTGGGAAGGCTTCTTCATGGGGTCTTACAGAGTCATATATTAGTTTCCACTTTGAAAAATTCTCTCTTACATGTTCCATTAGTCCATGGAGGTTTGTCAGACTAGATGCACGTACAAGCTCAGCCCATGATTTGTCAGATAGCCAATCTGGAGCTGGATTGGGATGAGGATTATCAAGAGCAACACCTCCTGTCAGTAGGAAACGCCAAACCTCATCATCTATTTGGTCTTTTCCCTTCATGATGCCTACTGTCAGAAGGAAGGAGAATAACAGCTTATCCTTTTCAAACAGTGAACGACAGACATTATTATAGATGCTTTTTGTGAAATGATTGGTTATATTTTTAATTCTCTCTTCTAGAACTTCACTCTTTTCGCTTTTAGCAATAGATTGAACATACAAATTAATGAACCAAATCAATGAATACTGGTACATAGGTTCAATGTTTGCCAGATCAGAGATGCAGAAGAAGACAACAGCTGAATGAACAGCAACTGGCTTATACCCCATTCGAGTAGAATCTATTTCCATCTCAGTTACAGAAGCAATTTTTTGCTTTTCAGAGATTTCTTCAGATAACTCTTTGGATGAAGACAAAACAGTAATTGCTGTTTCATCTTCTAAAATGTTTCCTTCTGCACTGGAAAGGATCTCCAGGATTTTATCTTCTATTTCCTTTAGTTGTTTCTTGTTGGCTGCGCTTTCTATAATCAGTTTATTTTTCTTTTCTTCTAGCTCAGGCTTTTCCTCTGCAGCTACAATTCCAAGAAGCTGGTCCTGAAGACCCAAAGGTGTAATCATGAAGTTGATTAGACAAACTTTCACAGCCACTTCAGGTAGATAATGAGGATTTCTTAAGCGGGTTGTCATGTAAAACCTGAAATCTCTTGAATATTCAATTATATTTTCCCCTAATTTCATGTATTCTACTCCTTGTTGTTTGAATGTTAGCTTTAATAAAATGGGTTCTATGAAAGCATCTAGTTCTTCACCAATATTTTCTAGCAAGACTGGTGTTCCAAGCTGTATAGCATTTTCTAAGGTCCTCACATAATGTGTGTCAGATAATTTGATAACTGACAGCCTGTTAGTTTTCTCCATATTTTTTACCCACTTGTTAGCTTGTCTTTGAGGATCTATCATTAAAGCCCATCTTCTTGAGTTAGAAACAATTATGCCATTGTCAACGGAAAAAGAATCAATTGGCAATCCAGCAATCTGCCATGCACGGATTTTGACGGGATCCCCTAACGTATGACTTAAGCTAAAATCACTGGAGCACGGTATGTTCTTTTCATTGCACAAGACCTGCCATTGCTTTTGACATTTTAGGCGGTAATCTACAGTAAAGGCTCCCAAATAAGCCACAGTTCCTGATGATAACAGCACATCTCCTGTAAGGTCTATGTACCGGATTCCTAACAATCGTGCAGCTTCTGTCCACCTATCTTTCTCTCCACCAAGACCACTAATTAGCTGTTCAGCTCTCACAAGCTTTTTTGAACAGAGTTCAATATTATTTTCCAATTCTCTCTTCCGGTCATTCATGTTGTTAAACTCATCATTCAAAGCTTGGAGGCGATCAACTACCTCCTTAAGTTCTGCTTGTTTTATTTTTAACTTCTGCATTTGAATCTCCAGTAATTCTTCTGCCTCTCTCAAACGTTCACGCTTTGGGGCTACCACTTTTGCAACACGGTCATATACCTCCATGGCTCGCACCCACTTGCATAGTCCTTCACAGGCAGATGAGACATTTTTTATGACAGCTGGCTGAAAATCTGGATGATCAACAAACCTCTCTCTAATTCTTTTCATTATAGCGGGAGGAATATTATCCTTGTCATATGTCTTTAAGCTCTCAAGGAATTTCAGATCTCCAAGAATTTTTCTAGATGGTCCCCAGTAGTCTTCTACCATTTTACCTATATTGCAAATAATACTAAAATCAGGCTTGAAACATGCATGTTCAAACTGAAAAAATATTTGAAACATAATACAAAGAATTAACATCAATGACTTTGCAACAGAATTTTACTATGCAACCGCTGTTAACTAGTTTGGGAAAGTCATTACCTAAAGAAATTCAGACAGGAACTTCAGCATCCCTAATCTATGTCATATTTATTAATTACATATTAATTCTAAATCAACTAAGCAAAATAAAGGAAACAAATTACCATACAGACTTTCTTAGCATAGCTTATTAGAGAAATCAGTAACTACGTGAAAGCATTCCTTCCTAATCTAGGGAAGACAGTTTTGGATGAAAGACATTTACAGAATTCTTATTTTCAATTATGAAGGGTTGAGCTGTGGGGGTGTAAATTAAAAAGCAAAAAGTGAAAGAAAAAGGTCTCTTTCCTTTCCTACCTCACAAATCCTGTGCAATCCCACAATAACAGCAATACCCCCTCAGAAAGTGCTTGTTAGAGTAATCCCCTATGGCAGGGGTAGAGCTAGAATTCAGTCTCCCAGTATAAATGATAGAGTTTGGTAGCAGGTATTAGAGGGGAAAATACAGGTGAACGGTGCCCAGCACATCTCCACCTCCCAGAGTTCCTAAAGGCAATGCAGATTTCAAGACTGGGTCAAAGCAAGTTGAACAGCTAACTTTGTGCTGGTGACTGGGATCATATTTACAAAGTTTGTACAACAGTGTCAAGCAAGTGCAATACGTCACAATGGCAAAAGCAGCTCTTAGCTATTCAGTGTAGTCATAAGTCATTGGTAGCAAAATGCACTTTGAGTGCACACGGCTGCATTCACACCACAAGCACTTCACTAGTACAACACAGCAGTTCCACAAGCATTCCTAGGGCAGGGATAACAAATACCACATCATTACCACTGCCACTTGGATCAGGCTTTCTCTCTGGTTTAGTTCCCTTCATGACACAGATACTCTCCATGACAAGCTTAACAGGACCAGGTGGATTCTGCATGGATTTCACAAGAGAGATGTCTGAAGGATTCAGGGTATCAAGAGCTGCAAGTGCTGCCTCCAAAGCTGGCATGGCCTCAGCAAGGTCTCCTTCACATTCATCCTGTTAAGACATTGGGCAGAAGCCTGTAAACCTTCACACAATACCAGGTCTGCAACTCCAGCACAGCCTCAGAGATCCTTCTCTGCTTATAAGTACCCAATAAAAAGACTCTTCACAACATTGTTTCTTTGAGAGAAAACTACTTTAACAACTTGTCTGTGTAGTTTGAAGATGGAAGGTTTGTAGAGAAATTAGGAACTTCCATAAGCTGAACTGATAGCTGAAAAAGCGAGACAAGTTTTCAACATCAAAGTCTCTCTGGTCTGACAAGGAGCATTAAAATACATGTTAGATACAGTTCTTAGTTAAATCTTACAGTGCTGACCAGGTAACAATATATACTGTGTAGCTTAAATTCTTTATCATGTACTCAGATCTCAGTAATTATCTATCTTATCTATCACTGACATTTCCAACTAGTTACCAAAAAAAAAAAAAAAATTGAGGAATCCTGCAGCTTCCCACGGGAAATTCTGTGCTACAGACATCTGGCTGTGGCAATATCTCTTAGGTTATGCCTAATAGGGCTCCATGCAGCGCTATGCCAAATTACCTCAGCTAACTCTAAACAAACTGTCTTTGGGCCTGGAAACAGTATAACCTCATTACTCAATCTGTTGAGAAGAAGAATATATTAGCACAGAAATAAGAGCTATATAGCTTTTGGGATGTGAACTAGAAAGGGAAGCTATGCAGTACTGTGAGATACACTCATACTCCAAACAGCCAAAATTTACCTTGTTTATATTAGAAATGTCTCATTCATCATCTCTTGCAACTTTGTTACTTGAAGAGCTTGGATCATACCATTAACACATCATCACAACTCCCGTCTACTTGGAAAGACTTGGAACCCATCGTGCTCAGGCTCAAGCCCTTGTACACTACCTTAATAGCCTGGGCAGCAGCTGCTGCTTCATTAGCTTCTTTTTCATCTGCTGACACTAGTTCCTTCTTTGCATCTACTTCAACTGTTTCCTTTTCAATCCGGATCATCATTTTGTCTGTTTCTGCAGAAGTTTGAATCAGTTCGGGCTGAAGGGCAGTTAGTTCTTTCTGCATCTCTGTAACCTGATGAACATAACAGGAAATCAAGAGGAAATGTGTGTAAACATTCCATGCATTTCACATCCTGATGTCTTAGGCAGAAGGATCACAAGACACTATATTAATACAATCTAAACAGGGACATTTGATCTAAATAATTATTAAAATAGTTCTCTAGCCTATTTTTACTAAAAGGTGTTTTATTTAACTGAAGAGATTTTTTTTTAAAGTATTTTTTGATCATCCATGTAATATGCTTGCCTTAATTTCAATAATGAGAAATAAATTGATTAATTATATTTTTTTCCTCACAGTCAGTTCCAGTTTGTGGAACCCAAAATAATATTTTATTGTACAGGTGGAAAACAAAATCCAAAAGAAATTTGGAAGGAAAAACAGAATTAGTGACAGCAGCAGCTGCAAACTGGATGTTTTTCATGTATATCTGGAAGCCCCTTTATTTTGCATTGTGGAAAGATCAATCCCTGGATCCCATGGGTTGAAAAATTGGGTTATTTACTTGGAACCTGATCAATTTCTTACTGGGAATCTACTCAGGCATTGATGTTTATTATTGTCTTACAACATTCTTCAACTTCTCCCCTATTTTGAAAAGGGTAATAGGTACTGGGATGCTGAGGCATGGCTTCTCCATATAAGGTTGTAAGAAAATAATGAGATCTGTAAGCTTTATTCCTTCAACATTTAATGAGTACCATCAATTTCATTTACCTTTCTATTAAGTGCTATAATTTGAATTTACCACAATTTCTTAAAATGACTAAATAGTAATCTAACTTTTCATGCTGGCTTTCTATAGAAAATTATCAATAGCACCATGAATATAGTGGAAAGGGAATATTACAAGTTTTAATCAGTTTATACGGATGCCATACTGAAGTATGTATATTCATACATAACATGTTCAGTGTTTTCATCTGAAACTTACTTGTAAAGATGCAAAGTCAAGTTTTTCAAGTCCCATGAGATAACGAGTTCTCATCATGTCAACTTCTTGCCTTTTGCTATTCAGCAGAGTCTTAAAGGTAAGAATCAGTTCTAGGTATGAAGTTGGCGTCACATAGTTATGTCTTCGCAGAGTACTGTAATAGCTGATGGAGAGCTCTCTCACACTTTCTTGGAAATATTTGCACATTGACACAACCCTAGAGAAAAATTTTTCACATTATTATGAAAATACAATTTGTCTTTATGTTAATTATGAGGAAATTACACTAAGCTTATGAAATTATATTAGTGGTAGTGAAGGCAGAATTGTTTTTCCCCATTATAAGAAATATTTTAGACTTCTTTCAAAGAGTGGCCTGATTTTCAGAACCATCATATAGATATATCTAGGTATCTTTGATTTGTGCTGAAATCTCAAGAGTTAGCTTAGCTTTATCCATTTTTAAGGACAGTTTCCTCATCAAGTGTGTTGGGGGCGCAAGGGGGAGGGGAACAAATATTTGCTTCATATGTTTCTCGACAGACAAACTCATACTCTTTTCTAATGTCATCTTCAAGCTCAATATCCTCTAAAAACTTGTTAGCAACCATTTCTAAAGCATCTGTAGGCCAGGTTTGGAACCAATCAATGGTGCAGCAGTTTATCAGTGAAGGGAACATCCGTAATCGATTCCGAAATGCATCTCCAATAGGACTCATGGCTAGAAAGCAAACAAAAAAAAATCACGATTGTCACCTAAGTTTGTTTGCAGTTAGGAAGCAGAAAAAACTAAGCCTAAGAAAAAGTATTCTAAGAAACAACACATTGTATACAGACCTAAGACAATATGCAAATTTTTCTTCACCCTTTCAATAAAGAAATTGTACATAGCAAGTGGGGTGGCTTCAATTTTCCTGTTCTCCTTCCTGGCTGCACCTTGCATCTTCTCAACAATTTCAGCTTTCTCATCTGTTGCAAAGATATTAGGCACATCACCAGTATTTAAAAGCATGTTGATATCTTCTACAAATGCTTCATCCTTTATTTGATGGTCACAGAACAAAAAGGACACATTCTTGTCATGAACACCTGCTTTCAGCATGACTTGTTTAACATCTTCCTTCCATTCATTGATTCCATAGGACTTCGTAATTTCAATTTGAAAGAGTTCAAAGCCATTCATGTAGGTGGCTAGCTTGGTAGCACTTTGTCGACCACTCCCTCCAACCCCCACCAACAACAGATGTCCATTATCCTGTTTCAATACCCTACATATCCTTGATATATGCTCAATAGCAAACTGGAACATGACTAAGGACATTGGTGCTTTGCTGATATTGTTGTATTCCTCAAGGTAATATTCCATCACGGTTGTCAGTTGCTTTAAGTCTGTGATTTCATCATACACTTTTACATGACTGTCCGGCTCCAAATAGTCTCCAAAGAACAGGCTGCGAATATTATCATCAGAGATTTCTTCAGTAGGTGAGAGATGACTCAGTACCTAGAGGAAAGACAAGAATCAACAGATAATTCAAACTATTAGAGAATTATTTTCCTTAGATTCATAATCATTCTTATCTATGTAGTAATAATACTGTGGGAAGCACGGTTTTCCAGCTATTCTAGTTATTACCTTAGTCTGGGGAAAAAAAAAAAAAAGAAGAAAAACCCACCAAACACAAAAGGACACCTAAAAGGGAAATATGCTCTAGGCTGACATGCAGGCTTCCACATATCTCACAGAAAGATTTTGCTGTCAAATATGGGACAAGTTCCCAAAAGACTTCTCAGAAAAGTACCCACTACTGCCATTGGCTCATCCAAATATTAACTTAAGCAAAAGCACAGATAAATATTGTGCAAACATTTATTCCAAATAGTCCTCTGTACCAACACAGAATACTTTTGAAGTTATGAATCATTCTGATAGGAAGTAATTCGTATTAAATTGACTAAGAATGTGTATAATACACAATACAAAGAGAAGACCATCCATACTTTTTAAATGCACTGACAGAAATAATTCAAAATGTGACCAATACTAATGTAATCTCAATGTCTAAGTATAGACCTGTGGGAGCGAGTCCAGAGGAGGGCCATAAAGATGGTCAGAAGGCTGGAGCACGTCCCATACAAGGACAGGCTGAGAGTTGGGATTGTTCAACCTGAGAAGAGAAGGCTCTGGGGAGACATTATAGCAGCCTTCCAGTGCTTAAAGGGGGCTATAGGAGAGATGGGGAGGGACTCTTGATCAGGGACAGTAGGGATAGGATGAGGGGTAATGGTTTTAAGCTGAAAGAGGGCAGGTTTACATGAGATATTAGGAAGAAATTTTTTTCCTGTGAGGGTGGTGAGGCAGTGGCCCAGGTTGCCCAGAGAAGCTGTGGATGCCCCATCCCTGGAGGGGTTCAAGGCCAGGCTGGATGAGGCTTTGGGCAACCTGGGCTAGTGGGAGGTGTCCCTGCCCATGGCAGGGGGGTTGGAACTGGGTGATCTTTAAGGTCCCTTCGAACCCAAACCATTCTATAATTCTATGATTGCATGTATGCATCAGTCTCATTCTTGGGCCCAGCACATCACACAGAAATACCTTATTAAAGCTCTGCTTGAAGCTATTTGATGTTGTCTCTTGTACCATCTGAAAGAATACCTTCCTGTCCTCCTCATCAACTAAGCGATCATAGAAAACACGGTAAACCTCATGAATCCAAAGTCTGATAAGTTTATCTCCATCCTGAAAATGTAAATACAAGAAACTGGGTAAAGATAGCTCAGGCAGGATTTGTTTAAAACCAAAAAGGATAGAAATGTCCATCTGGACCCTGCTATATCTCGTACTAAACTCAGTGGGAATCTTCCAATTCCAAGCCATTCAGCACATGGCTCAGCATCTGCTAACTGAACTGACTTCCTCACCTAGTTACTACCTTGTCCTTTCTGCCAATACAAACTGGCAAAGCTCTTATGCCAAAGCATTTTTCTCTCTTCTCTCTTTGCACCCTTCCAACACAAAGCAAAGAATAAATCTTTCAAAGATATGGCTCATGGGCTCTAACCCAAGCCCTGCCCAAAACTGTTGTTGGCTAAGATTTCCCCTGAATAGCCTGTAACCATTTTGTTCTGTTTCTGCACCAAAAAAATTCCTCCAACAGAAATACAGCTTTTAATACACCTTTAAACTGCCATTTTACTGAAAATGGATTAAAAAGTAGAAGGATCAAAATCATATACATCTGTCAGGATTCACTTGTAGCTTGTGACAACTCTAATACATGTAAAGAATATTAACAAAAATGACAGCTGCCTCTTTCAGAGACAGATAGAAAATATATAGCAAGGTGTTCAGGAACTCTCCTGATTTTAAAAGCTGCAAATCTATTGAAATCATAGTTCAAGTATCTCAAGATGTTTACTTATTGATATTATAAAAACAATTTACTTTTTCCATTGCTCTTTCTTACAGCAACATAATTAAACTACAACTTACTTGCAAATGAGTGTGTGGACAAAGCAGCACTCCTTTAATAACTCTGGAAAAATCCCGCAGATTGAAGACATAGTGGGATTTTGAAGGAGTTGGGAGAAAATTATCAACGGCCATTTTATAAATCTCCATTGTCGCTTGGACCATCATCTTCCCCAGCCTTAAGAATAAAAAGAGATATAATTGTAACTTCTGCAGGTAAGTCACAGGAGAAAAGATGACAAAGGTGTTGACAGGAAATATATCACATTACCTTAGAAACAGAGACTCAAAGCCTTTGCTGAAGTGCCAATCAGCAACTGCAGTAAAAATCTTGGTTAATATGTCATCATCAAAAGAACGGATAGATATAATATTCAAGTGCCGTGTGAAGCGTCCTGTAATACACACAAACATATGCAGAAAGATCTAGGAATGTCCAAGCATTTATCAACCTTTCAGCTAGCATTTTCTAGGACTGACTGTCACTCAAGCAACATTTGAAACTGGCTCCAGCTCCACGATTTTTTGGGTCAAATTTCTGCACCAGCAGTGATGCAAAGGAAATATAAACTGGTTCATATTTTACATCAGTATTTCACTTAGAAGAACTGTTTCTAAAATGAAAAACAAGAATCTCCGTTACAAGGCCACTATCACCCACATTTAAATTTCAGCTCACATTAGCCCTGTTGATCATGATATGACACAGTAAAACTTTATAAAAGCAAGTATCTTGTTATTGGCTTTCATCTAAAAAAAAAAATCAGTCTATACAGTAGCAAATTTTACAAATTTAGCTGTATCAGAAAAGTTATTTTAATAAAGCGTCCTCAGAGCACATACAGTTATAACTGTATTAGAGTGTTTATATGAAGCAAAGTAGCATAAAATGCCTTATTGCTGTGTAGCTGTAGCTACATTAGGGCATTCACTGACATAACTTTTTAATTAGAAAATATTACCTGCCTTATAGTGACATGACAGAAGTCACAGACTTGCAGGCCATATGCTTGTAAGTAAATGCAGGCAGCCTATATTAGCAGCAGGAGATACTATTTCAGACAAGAAATGCCAGAGAGACTTGGCAAGAAGATGTATTCCCCCCCTTTCCAAATAATAGAAAGTAGAAAAAATGTCAAATTCTTCAATTTTAGAATTATTTTCATCATTCTTAACATTGTTAATTAAATGTTGATTAAATGCCTCCTGGAAAATGTACAGGTCTGACATTGAGCATACAGACTTGGAGTGACACAGCCAGTGAATGTATCTGCAGATTACAATAGATAAATGTAGAATTTGTCATCAGCAAAACTGAACCTGCCTCTTAATTTCAGTCAATTAGATAAGTACTTGCCACAGTAATATATTTCCTACCTGTAATGTCATTCCTGCCTCCCCCAGGTGGACCCATAGCTGAAACAAGGAGCACATCTGTGATATTAATCTTGGAGGAATCTTTCTTGTCATACCAGTGACCGTGATCAATCCATTGTCTGAGAAGCTCAATAGGTGGCTGGGCTCCATACACTTCCTTTGCAGGCATGTTTAGGTCATCTGTGGAGAACATAGACATTGAATTAAAAAAAAAAAAAAACAACCCTCAGTGTTTAGGAATTATAGTTTTCCTTCACAGCTAAGAGGAAAAAATAACTGAACTAGAAGTAGAAAAAGGTTGTGTCTTGTTATTCTTGCTTCCCATTAAACTAATGAGAATCAAATGACATTATACTTCGCAGGCATACTTAGGGGTGATGGTTTAACTTTGTGGGGATGGTTTCATTTTATTTCATGTCACACTGCAACATTATTAACTATTCTGAAGACAACCACCACTTAAACAGAGAGAAACCTTTCAGCAGGGGGCAGTGCTAATCCTTCTTTGGGTGCCTGAAAAAGCCAAAGAGCACTGAGGCAATCCAAAATTACTACTCCCAGTGAATCACTTCCTTTGCCTAAATCCAGAATTTAAATGAATGATATAAAAAACCTGAAAAATATGTCTTACCGACAAATATTATAGCTTTTTTTCCCAAAGGTGGCCCAAATAATCCTTTTCTTCTTCTGTCCAGCTTGGACATAATAATATCCTGGGTTTGGTTAGCAGAGGTTCTTGCAGAAAAGTTGATGAAGCTTGGGATATATTTTTCCTTTGGAAGTTGTAGTAGAAAATTGTTTGTTATAACTGATTTTCCAGTGCCAGTGGGACCCACAAAAAGCAGAGGGACATTATGTTCCACGTATGTTTTAAGAAAAAACATTTGTCTGGCAGTTTCCATTGTTGGAATGATTAGCTCAGATACCTGTTACACAGGAAAGTAAAATAACACAAGAAAATCAAACATCTAATACTTTCACAGACACAAACATTTGCAAGCAACTTCAGGAAGCCTGTAGGACAAATGCATTTTTCAAAAATTATTTTCTCTGAAAACCTAAGCTATAACAAGGTTCTGGTGGCTAGTATGGCCCCAGTTCTTTCAGTAAATAGTACAACTAGTATTATTTGTATTATGGTTCACAGACACTATATAAAACCCAGGAGGAGAACTGAATGGTTAAGCATGGCTTAATTCTGTTCCCCTATTGCGCGAAGGAAAGGAACTGTACTATGGAAATGTCTCTCTCTTCCTCATCTTCCACTTAGCATTAGCAGCCGCCCACTAGATATCAAAAAAATATTTTAGACAGCAGAATTAAATATTATAGTACATCTCATGTACTTAGTAGACAAGACAGTTGCACCTACAATAGAATGAAAAGCTGAACAAACATCNTGGTTAGCAGAGGTTCTTGCAGAAAAGTTGATGAAGCTTGGGATATATTTTTCCTTTGGAAGTTGTAGTAGAAAATTGTTTGTTATAACTGATTTTCCAGTGCCAGTGGGACCCACAAAAAGCAGAGGGACATTATGTTCCACGTATGTTTTAAGAAAAAACATTTGTCTGGCAGTTTCCATTGTTGGAATGATTAGCTCAGATACCTGTTACACAGGAAAGTAAAATAACACAAGAAAATCAAACATCTAATACTTTCACAGACACAAACATTTGCAAGCAACTTCAGGAAGCCTGTAGGACAAATGCATTTTTCAAAAATTATTTTCTCTGAAAACCTAAGCTATAACAAGGTTCTGGTGGCTAGTATGGCCCCAGTTCTTTCAGTAAATAGTACAACTAGTNTAATTTCTACAAGTCACACTGAGCATTAGCAGCCGCCCACTAGATATCAAAAAAATATTTTAGACAGCAGAATTAAATATTATAGTACATCTCATGTACTTAGTAGACAAGACAGTTGCACCTACAATAGAATGAAAAGCTGAACAAACATCAATTAAGATATCTTGAAATTTCACTTGCAGAATAAGTACTCTTTACAGATCTCTGCTGTGTTGCAATTCCTTGAGTTCATGGCTGTGATCAAAATGTGAGTGCCCGTATTTGGAAATGGAAGGGATCTGGGACTCAAAGTACTGCTCTCCATATCCCACAGAAGTTGCAAGTCTCTTTGCTTGCTTTTTCTGATTAACTCATACTATAATATTATATCAACTACACAAAACAACTGTGAAGGAACAGAAATTCAGGCTTTGGCTTTTTTCTTAGTATGATTTCCCCAACATCAGATGCTACTACAGAGACAAAAGCAGAACCAAAAATTTAACCACAAGCCAACCTCAGGGCTCCATATTCATCTGTAGTGCTGAAATTTAAATATTGATGGTACCAAAATTAAGACACAAGCATGAAAAGGAGCTTACAGAGATCAGTGAAATGTTGCAGATCAAACATTAAAAAGCCTAATATAGTAGAAACAGAGCAGATGATTTATACCTCTAAATTATTGAGTAAAATAATTATTTTGTATAATGAAAGATTATCAAGTGAACCTTAGCCTCTGGGGAGATAACTTGCTCTTCTTTTGTGATGTACTCCGTCCACATGTGCCACTGCCCACTGCCATGCTTGTAAAAATAGAAGTCATAAACACTCCCTGTTCATTGAAAAACACAACATAGGAAAACCCACTGACTAAAGAATAAAAATAAACTTCAATCATTTTAGTGAGACATCCAACACTGTGAGATAATGAAGGCTTTCTAGTACACCAAATACCCTCCCCCAGTCATCATCATCACAAAATTATTTTAGGTCACATTCAGTCACATTGTTTGAGTGCAACATGGGGCATATGTTGCTCCTGGTTAAAAGAGCCAGAAAAGAGCCAACTGTGCAGCCCAGGGCCTGGCAGATGGCAGCTCTGCTGCAGACTTAACATCTGCCAGGCACTCCATTCTTCCCTACAGTACTGACTTTTCTTATTGCTTTATAAAAAGCCAGGCAAGTACAGTTATGAAGAAGCACCTTTTTCTGGGAAGATATTGTTTCTGGTAAGCTTCACACTTTTAGGGCATGGGCTTTCATCATCCATTCCCAGTAGCAAGTTGCGGTAAAACAAATCAAATTTCTTTCTGCTGTCTGCATCGATGATCCCACCAACTGTCCAAACTAAAGCAAAAAGGAAAAGTCCCTGCAGCCATGACATGATCTGCTGACTAGACATGCTTTCCTTCTCCTCTTCCTCGGATTGCTTAATTTCATCTAAAAAACACGTATTTTGAGTTTTAGTTAAATGCCAGTAATAACCACAAATCCCAATTCAGAATACATTTTTGCACAAGTATTCTGTGCAATAGAGCATTGCCTTCAGTGGAACAAATTCAATCTACAGATTGAGGATCTTGTCTGTGTAAAATACTGTTTGCAAACAAACAAAAAAAAAAGAGGAAAAAATATTTACAAAAGGTCCTAATTCTTTTCTTCGAATGCTAGCAAAAAGCAAGGAAAACATGGACCGTGTTCACAAAACCGTGTTCTATTTTGTAATGACACCAGTGTCCAAATGTGCAAGATCTGTATGCTAGTCAAAGCACTATTATTATTACTGGTCAGTGAGAAAGGACTTGTGTCCTATGATCTCAACAGTAAAGGAATTCTTTTGGTATTTCCTTGCATCTGACAACATGCATCTCATTATGGGACACAGCAGGAAAACAAAGAAAAAATTAAATATAAAGAATAAGGCATAGACTACATACCAAGCAGACAAGTAAAGAGTTTCATCAAGCTATAACTCAGATGAATAGAGGATGTTTGTACAATGGCTTTGCAATGATGGTGAATAAACTCTAAACAGGGCTGGACTAGCCACATAAACATATCACTGACCTGCCAGGAAAAAAGGAAATGTCTTTGAAACAGTGTGGGAGTTGCCACATTTCCCACAGTCCTTCAGTTCTCTCTCAATAAAACAAAAGGCATCAGAAATTCTCCCAGGTGGCAGAAGGAACATCAGGAAAGGACCTGTGTGAGGCAGTACTTAAATGACCACAAAGTCACACCATCATTATGTTATAGTGAACACAAGTTGCTTCTGCCATGGAGCATTTCTCAAGCTGAAGTCTAGATGTCTTAGACAGAAGAATGAGTTCAAAACACGTTGGTCTTCAAGTATTTCCCACATTGCATTTCTAGTACTCATGGCATCTCCAGCTCTCATGCACTTTCCTTGCAACAAGATTTGACATTCATCACTACAAAATAATTTACAATGGGAGATCTAGGACCCTCTAAATCATGGAAGTACTTTAAAAAGTCTGATTCTGCATGTCTGCCTTCAAGCTGACAAACTGTGAGCACCACCTTAATCTTCTAAATTAGACCTATGCAAAAAAATTAAGTCTCGCACCAGCTCTCGGTGTTCTTCCTGCAGGTTTGGAGGCAGTGTATTCATGTAGGAATCCTTCAGTGGCTTCCAACCTAACTGTTCTGGGTCCATATAGATCATACCACACCTGGGAAGAACAAACAACTATGGTACAGGAACAGATGTGCAAGGTGGGACAGTTGAAGTTTGAATGCTTTCACATTACCTGCTGACAGTTGCTGGAGATGCCTCCTCTAAGTCTGCTGGCTCAAAGATTAAACTCATTTTTGAATTCATCTGAATTATTTCACCACTCATTAAGCATAACTAGAAGAAAAGCATCACATAAACACGATCTAGTCATGTCAGTGCTGATCATCCAGTCAAAGCAATGCCTGTCATAAAATCACTGAATATTCTACTTCTTGTCACTCCATGTTCTCATAAAACATGGTATTTTCTGACCTCGTCTCAACTTTTCCAAGTGTTACTGTAATGGCCTGCAGAGATATAGAGAACAATGTTCTATCTTTAAATAACTCTGCAAGCAGTTATGACCTGCAGCTTTTCTTTTTTTTTTT
>VZTO01016749.1:0-11045 GCA_013400615.1 Syrrhaptes paradoxus | reverse complement strand
TACACTGCGCATGCGGCAGCGGGGTCACTGCCCATGTAGCGGCGGGTACACTGCGCATGGCGGCGGGTGCACTGCGCATGCGCAGAATCAGGTACACTGCACATGGCGACCAGAATATTGCGCTTGCGCAAACGGCGGCCACGTGGCGCTGAAGGTGCGCGGGGCTTGCTGCGGTGCTGCAGGGAAACGCAATGGGCGTGGCCAGAGTGGGCGTGGCCATGGAAGGAGGCGTGGTCAGGCCGTGGGACCCTCCTTATGGGGCGGGGACCCACACTTAGGGGAAGGGGTTCCTTACTTATGGGGCAGGGAGTCACCAGGTGTGGGGCAGAGGGTTCCCACTTACGGGGCAGAACCCATACTTACCGGGCGGGGACCCACACTTAGGGGAAGGGGTTCCCCACTTATGGGGCAGAGGGTTCCCACTTATGGGACAGAACCCGTACTTACGGGGCGGGGACCCACACTTACANGCGGGGACCCACACTTAGGGGAAGGGGTTCCCCACTTATGGGGCAGAACCCGTACTTATGGGGCGGGGACCCACACTTATGGGGCTTCAGTTTTAGGAAGAAGCTTCACACCCCTCAGTCTGTTCAGGGCACTCAGCAGGCGGTCACAGCTCTGTTTACACTGGCCTTGTGGGAAAGGATCATTTTCTGGGTTACAAACTTTTTAGGAGGGGGACAGTCTATTCTGTCTGAGTTTGAAAAATTCCCAGAAGAAAAAGCTCTGACCCATTCCTGCAAATTCCCCCTGGCCTTGCAGAATTCCAGCTTCTTTGCAGGTGTTGGTCCCATAGGTCTGCTCCTCCCGTTATCTACCCTTCAGCTGTTTGCTCCCTGCCCTCAGCAATCGCGTCAGCAGCGGCTGGGTGCTGATGCCAAAGGGAAGTTCTCCACTGGAAAAAACTTCTGTTCCTGTTTCTTCATCGGGGTGAAGCGTGTACCAAAGCCTGGGCCATGCTGCAGCCTGAGCATGGGAACACACCGAACAGAAGTGTCTCTCTTCTGCGGGAAAACTAGCAAGGCCCACAAAGGAAAAAGACAAAACCTTTTAATTACTGCGTTATCTTTATTTGTTTATCACAGGCTTGTTGCATTCAAAGTTTAGGATTGGCAATTTGAGTCTAACACCGAGGTTTGTTCCAGGTGGAGAACATGGCTACCATCACAAAAGCACACAAAGAAACACGCCGTTTCCATGCAGCACAACTGTCAAGATCCAGCCTAATGTAATTTTTCACAGATTTTAAGGCCCAAAATGCTTGGGATTCCTGCACTGGCACAGCCACTAGCATTCGGGAGTGCTAAAAGAAACAAGAAAATGAAGATATTATCAGTGACAAGATCCCTGTATCCAGTGAGGGAAAAAAATATCTGTTAAACACACAAATTTCCAATCCCCAATTACAGTCGTGTTGGAGGCTCCTGCAGGTCTCAGGGGATGCTGTGTAAGACTTTTATGGTGTAACTCGAAGGAAGGAAGTGTCTGTGTAGCTTTAAATCCCCTCTGTGCTCCTCCTGCCCATACCCTGCACACAGCAGGGAGCGTGCTGGCACCAGTAGATGCCTTGTGGGACCATTGATTCATCAGCTGGGTACTGCTGCTGCACAGCGGCTGCTCTGACACCAGCAAGCTGGGCTGGAATTTCTCTTATCGNACCATTGATTCATCAGCTGGGTACCGCTGCTGCTGCTGCTGTTGGAATTTCTCTTATCCTTGATCCTGGCTTTAAACCTGGTCTTGAAGGCCACCAAGCTGGGTTTAGGTTCATTTTAGCCTTAATCCCAGGCAAAGCCCCTGGGAACGGCTGTTCCCGACAGTGAGATGCCCAACAATGCAAAGCAGCGCTTTGCCAGATTTTCCAAAGCATCCCAGAGCCTCACCCTCTCAATCCTGCTGGGTAGTTTCCTCCTCTCTCAAACAGGGAAAGATGCTCCTGCCTCAAAGGTACCCCATGGACTCAGGTTTAAAGGACAGAAAGGTGCTTACGCACTGTGCCAGAAACACAATGTTCTGATTCTGTAACTTACGGTCGGTCTTTTCAAGCTGGTAGAGAGGCAGACCTTTGCAGAGCTGTTGGATGGGTCTGCCGTAGCGAAACCAGTCTTTGATATCTCCAAACCAAGAATGGCCAGGTTGAAACTGGACCCACACGCTGTTTGGAGAGTACACTGTCCTCAGAGTCTGAAAGGAAACCATCAGACATCAGCAGCAACACAGCTTTGGGTTCATGCTACTAGGACACCCTTGGTGAAAATCCCAAAATCTAAGATCACTTTCCTTTGCCTCACACAAAGCACTAGCTAAAGAAGTTACAAGCTTTTAAAGAAAAATAATTTTCAATCTATTCAGAAACAAAGTTCACCAGATACTAATTCTGTCAACACAGCAAAACTGAGCTGTACTGCTATCACAATAAGTTATGGTAATTAGCAGTAAGTTTTGCTTTAAATGTGCGACTGTTAGGCTGTCATACATCAGGCCAGAACTGCCGATCATTCTCGCAATGCTCCCAGTCACGCCTTCATGAAACCTTTGCCTGAATATGAAAGTCAAAGCCTGGTCAAAGCAAATCGATTTCTAAATTCTGTTCTGCAAACAAAATTATTTCAAGTTATGTCAAGCTCAAAATATCAGCATGACAATGGAAAAAAAAAAAAAAGAAGCCTGGCTGAACTCATATTGCGATCACCTCAAACAGTCAAATTACACTGCTTCCGAGGACACAGGATCCTGCAGTTCTAGGCACAGTGACAATCCACTACAAAACCACAGGGGGGCCATGATCCCTTATTATCTTAAAAGAATGTTCTATATGATATTCCCTTGAAGTTCTGTGCTGTCAGACCTGCCTCGTCGCTGCTAATGCAAACAAACCCGTTCCTAAGAGCAGCTGTTCCTTAGGGCAGAGCGGAGGGCTCCCGTCACACCACCCGACTCTGACACCGCAGCCTTCCCCGCACACAGCACAGGTTTCGCTACACAGTCACCTGTCTCTCAAAAGCCAGCCGTCCAATTTCCCGCAGCTCTGGGATGTATTCCTTATTTATTTTCAGGATAAAGCAGGCATTTCGTGAAAGTAACCTTGTTGCAATATACCCCTGTGATTAAAAAAAAAAAGTAGTGAATTTAATTAATTATCGCTACCACTAATATGAGTTGATTCTCCCTCCTCATTAGCTCAATCTAGAAGAAATGCAGAGTGGTGGCACATGAAGTCGATGACATTCTTCTCACTTTCACAAACTGCCACCACAGGTTTTATTATAAGTCTTTTAAACTGCACCATCATCATCTGGGTGAAACAAAGAGATGGCCCAAGAGGAGGAAAGGTGGTGGCAGTCTTCAAAGAAATAGTGTTTCAGGACAACTTATAGTGAGAAGACACTAAAATAATTTCTGAGTTTAAAAACTTCCTCAGAGATTAAGTCCGTGCTGATTCCTAGATTTACTTACACGCGAGTAGTCAAAAATAGTATCAGAGGAGAGCAAGCCAGCGCGGACATGGACATCAACAAGGTGGTCCCCATTGTCGATAGTCATAGTTCCAGTGACATAGTCAGTGCCAGGTTCTTGCAGGACAAAGGTCTTTTGTTTAGAAAAAACAAAACAAAACAAAGTCATTGTTCATCATCCGGTTTGCACCAATATAAACAAATGCTTTCTCTCAAACAAACAAGTGTGATTGCTTTATGTGAATAATAAATCCCTTAACAACCTTCTAGCAGTCCAGGAGGCCTTTGAGTTGGAGATTAATTAAGCAAGAGTGACCCAGGGTGAGAAAGGAGGGGACCGTCACTCATCGACGGCCAGGGAGAAAACAACAGAGTGCATCCTAGTCCTCACGTGTGGCAGCAGGGCCTCGCAGGAGACCGCAACAGTCCCCAAATTTTAGCTTGAGCTAAGGGGACCTCTGCCCCCCCAGTTTCTTGTTACTCTGCACCTGCACAGGACTGCCTCTTTGGCTTCGATGATTGTCACCTTCAGCAAATGCTGTTTTTCTTTATGCTTGGCAATAAGCATCTTGTTAGTTTCTTCTGTGCTTTTCTTCCTATTATATTCACCCCCTGCCCGGGAATCTAATGCATTTTCAATGAGTACCTGCGGTAAAAGGCTTCTCCGTCTACTTACTTCCAGTGCCGAAGTCTGAGTCCAAAAGCCTCCCAGCAAAACAAGAACTGCAGCCTGTAGAAGGAATAAACATCCTCACTCAGCAGAAACACCAGGCAGTGCCATAACAAAACCAAAACAGTTCATGAAATGAGGGGAGCAGCTGTAGCATCAGTTTGAAAAATCCCCCACTTAATACACGTATTATCTGAAAACAATTACAACTCTTCAGTGTAACATTCTTGCTGTTAGGCTCTTCTGCCTGTAACTGATAAAGCAGAATGATAACCTAACCATTACATTTTTTTTGTATTTTCCAAAAGCCACATCCCTGATACCATATTACTTCTTGATTTGTCTCTACAACTGTAATTATTAAATCTAAATCTCCCTTCCGAGTTGTAACCAAGTTCTGCACTCTTTGCTGAAATGATGCTTCCACTGGCTCCCAGGGGATCACGGCACACCCCAAAAATGCTGTTTTCCCACTGAACAACCCCAAGAAACAACACACAGATCATGTTAGTCCCTGTACTGTATCACTGACTTGCGCATCTTCTTCTCTATCCTTTTGTTTTTAAAATAAGGAATATTTTATATTATAGGTTCAATAAAAATGGATATACTCACAAGTCTGTTCATTTTTCTTTCAGATAAGAACAAGAGGCTGCAGAAAGTAAGAATGCAAGAAAACCCCAGACACCTTCAACTTTTATATCTTGCTGAGGGTGTGGGAAACACTTGACAGAACTTTTCTTCGTGACCTGAACAAGTACATATCTACACACCACAGTAAGCCTCATATCTGAATTTTGGGTTGGAACAGATAACCTGACCCTGATACGTTTAAAGCGCTCAATAAGTCAGCTTTTGTAAAATGAATCACTTTATAAATGGCTGTGATTTACTGGTTTCAACTTTAGAGAAGTTCCCCCTCTTGCTGGTTCCATTTTTTAAATATTTAAGAGAATGTTGTCCAGAATTCAATGACATCAGGAATAACTCTGCCATTCATGAAAATAAACTTCATTTTGTCTTCCAAAATATAATGCCTAACAGCCTGATAGTCTGCAGACAAATCCCGAAAAGAAATACCTACGTCATGCTGGCCTACGCACCAGCCACCAAACAGACCATACCTTCTAATACATGTCAACAAGAAGTGCTGCTCATTTTTGACCAGTTACCATGATATATAAATATATAGATACAAAAAACACGTGTTGACATTAGTGACATCATTAGGAACAACAACTGTGCTTCGCAAGACACCCTGGGTAACTGCTGGCGTCCGCAGCACACCAAGGAGTGACACACGACTTCAGAGGGTGTGTGGTTCACATGCGGTCACAAAACAAAAGCAGCAGGATGGGGATTCCTTCTTTAAAGCTACCACTGTTTTCTGGATTTTATGAAAATGGCAATGGCCACATGATATTCACGGTATTCTCCCGTGACTGTGACTTTGCCTGGACTCCTCCTCATCTGCGACTCCAGGCCAGGCAGTGCTGGGACTTTGGCAAGTGATGCTACTTCCTACTAGAACGTCACACAAGAACTCAACCTAATAGTTAACGCTCTTCTGTAATCTCAGCCATCAGAAAAAACAGGTGAAAGAGACCCTGTATGCAAATCTTTCTCAGCAAACAGGCCTTAACAAAAAAAAAAAAAAAAGGAAATTGCACGCATTTGCTTTACTCCACCTAACTGTACACAGAAAATGTTATCTCAGAGTAACAAAGCCCTGCTGATAAGTAATGTATCAGAATAGGTACAAACAGCCACCGAACTGTGACAAGCACGGTTAGATTACACTGATTACATTAGATTGAAGGTACCTGTCCTCTTCAAAGCTCACTCTGCCCCTTCTCAAAAGATTCTTTGTTTTTAAAGGTATGTCAGGAATACTCAGAGCAGATTTTGGCACCTGAATAATCCTTTCAGAGCAGGGATCTAATGGTTTCAGGCCCAACAAGCTATACCAGAAAGTTTTAGTAAGTTCTAAACTTTCCACTAGTCGTTATGTCTTCATATACTCCTTTCTTTTGAAAAACACTCAAGAAGCATGAGCTGCTGCTTTCTGAAACATCGATATGCTTAAGGCACAGGTAAGAGCAGAGGAAGATGTGAACACGACAGTTATTTAGTGAAGGAGAATTACAACCACAGCCACAACCTCCTGAGTTTCCCCTTACGTTGGACTGACTGAATTTTGCTGATCTGATCAGACAAGCCCAAAACGTAAAGATTCATCTGTAAAAAACATTTGACTAATGAACATTATCACAAGAGAGAACATACTCCCAGTTCTCTCAAGCACAGCCTAGCTCTATTTCCAACAGGAAAGCCCTGCTTTTTGGAGACATTTTCCCTGCACAGCACATCACAACGTCTCCCACACATACACCTGCAATCAGCACACGTGCACTCGGAGGCAAGTCTGCCCACGACCGTGCCAGAGTCCTCTGAGCACCCCGCTACATGAAGGAACTGAAGCAAAGAGCTGCATAAGAAGGGCTGGAACCTGCTCTCATTTTACTTTTGCCCGTCCTCAGGCACAGCGAGGTTTAGCTGAGGAAGCCGTGACTCAGAACTCCTTGGTGAACGGGAAATTTCCCAGCGATGCCCCCGCATTCTCAAAGCACTCTTCTTGCTTTGGATACTTTTGATCGAAGTGAAGACCCTCAAACTTTTTCCGAAATAAAATCACTTTTTCCTCAACTGTTACACTTGCAGTCAGGTTGGTCATATCGGTAAAGGCAGCAGAAAATGGAATTTGAGGAATGTTCAGCACAAGTAACAGGTTGTTACAACATGACAGCGTTTATTGTCGAAGGAAACTTAATTTCTGTTATTTGCATAAGGCCAAATGTTTTCAAATACATTAAAATTTACCCTGATGAAACACAATTAATCTACCTAAGTGAAATTGCCAGAAAAAATTTGACCCATTATTTGGCACTGTCATCCACTAAAAATCATTTAAACAAAAGAACCTTGAACATCAAATGAAAATAATAACTGTACAGTTTCAGTTCAAGTCTGATTACCATTAACACATAAGGGAGATGGATTCAATCAAGTTCAGGTGAGATTATGCTATCATAATAAACACTCCTGGTGACTCATAGGGGTTTTTTCAGGTACTTTTCATAAATATTTGCTTTATCAGGGAGTGAGCAGGTAGTGGGAGAAAAGTAAAGAATAAAGCAACACCTCCAAAAATCAACAAAATTCTCTTATGCTTTCCTTTGCATTCAGCTGGGTGCGCCACACACTAGATAAAGACAGGGTATCGCAGCCCAGAAAAATCTGTGGCACAAGGACAGGTCAAGCAGGATTAATCACACTCAACAGGTAAAAAAATCAAGCTTCAAGGATTAATTAAGAAATAATTTCAGCAGTTTTATTCTTGCTAGACAGTAAGACAGAAAAACACATTAAAATGTAAGTGCGTGGACAAAACAAAACACTAATTTGAGAACAGGGTTAAAAGCGGAACAGCTTGCAGCCTGGGGAGTTTGCTGCACAGTGGTACAAGAATTTAGCACGGAAACAGAAAGCCTTGAGACAGAGACAAGCTCACACTGGAAAAAGATCTGGGTCTTGTACAGTAAAAGCACTCCTCCCTGCCTTTTTTCCTGGCATCTACTGTTGTAATTAGTTCTGTAAGCTATTCTTAATGTCAAACACTCGAGCTGTGTGTTTGCCGTGCAAACCACTCAAGTACTCAGAAGTTGATGGAAGATTTGGAGCTGCAGGTTTCCAAGTGTGACGCATTACTGTAATGGCCAAATTGGCGACGGTTGTTGGAAGAAATGGACAAAACTGCTTTCCAACTCCTTGCTAACGACACCGCAGGGATTAGCATTATGCAGTTCAGTTTTTCAATGCCTTTCTTGAGAACTAGTCAATTAATTTAATTTCCAGAGACTATGAGAGGATTTTGTGACACACAAAATTAGACTTTTATGTGTATTTTGGATCTTGGAGGCTAAGGACATACCTGTCTCCATTTGACAACCACAAATCAGTCCCATTAGAAGAACTGTACATCTTTTCCCTCAGTAATTTATTACTTTCATTTACCATATTTTACACCTCGTGAAAATTGCAAAGTGGGTGCAAAACAGATGAAAACCAGAGCTCTCCGCTGACAGTGCTGGGGGAGTGCTGCTCCTCCCTCTGCACTCTGCCATCACACAGCCCGAGCAATGCCTCGGTCGGCAGGATGATGAGTGTGGCCCTGACCGGTGTACGTGAAAACCAGGCCTCACCTTCTCAACTCCAGTAAGATTCCCTGGGCAAAGAAACTCAGACATTTGTACTAGTCAATTAAAAATAAACATTTTGCAAAGTTTCTGTAACAAACAAGGTAAACAAGCTCTTATGCTGTGGCTCTGTATATTATTATATAAATTCAGAGAAATATTAAAACCTATTTTCTAAATAATTTTTGACATAAAATTCCTGCTGTTACTGCTCCTCCATTACTCTTTTTTTTGCTATCTCCAGTTTACGGTCCCTTTCTAGAATTAGCCCTTAGTCCATGAGTAGTACATCCACTTCCATGAAGAGGCTCTGAAGGCGCAGAGGCCATGCCTGAAGATTGGAAAGCAGGTCCTCACTGAACAAGCTCAGAAAGGAAGGGTAACAAAAGAACTCAGTAATTTCTATGATTTAGAACCAACGTCATGATTTTCAGGGACTAACTTAACATTTTTAACATAGCAAGATTACTGCCTCCGTTGATTTAAAAGCTATGGATAAAACATCAGGTTGAGTCCTTTGCCACATAGGCACAAAGCGTTGCTACAAATTCTATTAGGCATCTATTCTCTTGTTCTGAGTTTTTTTTTCCATTTAAAAGTTACATTAAATTTGCCACAAAAAGTTTTCTTTCATCTTCCCGTGTAAAATGAATTCAATCAGGCTGGTATCAAAGCCTCCTCTTATCAGACCACTTCCCCAGGAAATCCGTCACGATTCTGAGAACGCAGGGCACGTGCCAGTAAGGTAAACCCATTTTAAGATTTAACTTCGGGATATTACTGTACAAAAAGTAAGAGTACACATCAATTACCAGCAGATCTTGCCTCGCCTGCCATCAAAATGAAGTGCACTGTAAGTATATGTATCACTTTCTCATAAAACTTAATGCTGGCCAGTTTTTAAATTATTTTGAGTCTTTCTTGGCGCCTAGCGAACTATTACTGATTTATGTAGGGATTGCAGAGTAAAAATGCCAAACGGGTTGGAACTGCATGGGTGAAGTTTGACTTTTGGCAGCGACTTCACTCTCTATGCCTATTCAAACGTGAAAGAGAAGGGCTTTGTTATAAGAGCAAGACACATGTAAAATGTTGAAAGGGCAATATTCTCTCATTCACAACTGGGATGGAAGTCAGTCTCAGCAAGTTATAGAAAGTTATGGCTCAGATGTCTGATGACAGCATAGGAGAAGAACCATGAGACTTGAAAGACTTCAAAAGTGCATGACTGAAGTAGGGAGATTTACAGCAGCCTGAAATTGTTGCAGAATAAATTCCAAAATGTTAGTGCTAAATACTGAGTCATACTTGGATCTGTGTCATAAAAATCCTCCTTTGAAATAGATGAAATGTGTGACTGATTCAGTGTTAGAGGGATTATCTCCAAGAGAATAATCATGTACGATAATTATCACAAAATAATTTAACATCGTAACAATATTAAATCTCTCAAAAATATATCGGTAGTAGTTTTGACCAATCTGAGCAACAAGTATGTAACTCACAAACGATATTATTTTATAAAGGGGTAACAAAGTGTTTAACGTTACATTTTTCTGAACAAAAATGATTGTACTATTCGTCCTGTATTGAGAGGCATGAGATCCACTATGAGGATGCTGAAGTCCCATTTCAGTTGTGTTCCAAGCGCAGAGCTGTACTGTGCGCCCATATTCCAGCTCTTCGCAATAGGTTCATGCGCACACAGATATTTAATGGACCTGCTCCATGTCTGAAACCAAAAGCTCAGGGTGAAATCTCACTCTTTCAAACAAAATATTTCAGACCACCTTTTCCCAAGGAGTTTACTGAACTGGGGCCAGACATATTTTAAAACCCACTGCGTTTAAATGATCTTCTCACCTGTGAAAAGTATACTGCTCAGGTTAAGAGTACTTTATATGAATTGATGATCTGATGTAAGCTCATTACAAAGATTTCTGCGTATTTAAATACTCTTCAGCTAGACCCCATTTCAGAAAAGTGCTGAGCATCTACACAAAGTTAAACAGGAAGTCAAAATTATTTTAAGACAGCAAAGAACTGTGACTGCTTATCTTGCATCCAATGTTAAAGTGTTGTGAATTTCAAATGTTAATTCCAGATTGTGATCGCTTCTCTTCTTGGAGTTTTCCTGGTTTCAGCTCTTGCTAACAGGGTAAGTATAGAGCTCCATACAGTTACACACCGCTGCCATAAAAACCAGTGGCCTTTGGCTATGGCCTCTGAAAAATGTCTCTGAAAGTGAATCTGTATCTTAAAGTCTGACACTTAGCAGGAAACAGCATTCTTTTTATACCAAATAAAATATTTTAGTGCTTGATATACCAAGGGGAAAAAGACAGCTGCTAGATATGAAATCAACAAAGTCTGTCTTGAGATTAGCATAGACACTGTGAAAATAATTGTGTGGAGAGAAACAAATATTAGCATGAAGGATCTGACCACAAAATACAGCAAAATACTGTAAATAACCCTCTGCCTGCAAGTTCCTGCTGGGCAAAAAACAATAAGGAATTTCTTTACTTTTCTTAGAATTTTTTCTTGCAAGCTTGACTCTGAACATCCAGCTTAGTGTTTAACTCTAAAGGAAATTCTCCAGTGTTCAAATGAAACAATTTCCCACCTGTTCTAATAGCTATTCTGTATGGGGGGACAGGG
>VZTO01016748.1:55936-90818 GCA_013400615.1 Syrrhaptes paradoxus | reverse complement strand
CACCTGGCCCCGGCTAACGATCCCAGAGAAGGGAGTGTCCTGAATCTCACGGAACGGAGATAACAGTCCAAGCGTCCCAGACTGAGAGCCAACCGGGGTGTAGGGGAAGAGGCCTTGGGAGAGCGATCTGGAGCCATAAGAGAGATCTGAAACCGAAATGACCCCTGAACAGAAAAGGGACGATCTTCCAGAGGGTCCTCACCTATATACTGGGCATGATGTGCATGTTATGGAATAGATTATTGGCTATTCTGAGTTTTCAGTCTTAACGTAAGAGCAAATCCTAGGCTAGCAACCAGCTGTGCTGACCTTGGCAGCAGCACAAAACATCGGTTCTTATCAGCTTCTTCTGAGTGCAAATCCAAAACACAGCCTCTTGCTAGCTATTACGAAGAAAGTTAATTCTGTCTCTGCTTAACCCAGGCCAGTGATGTAACCATGAAAGGGGAAAAACTGAAGAAAATGTGTATTTCCTGCCCCCCTCTTCAAATGGTAAGGCAGGGATCATCAAGCACTCTGGGACCAGCCTTATTTCAATTTTGAATTAGAGAGAAAGTTTGGCTGTTTACCCTGAAGTGGGCAGGGCGGCCTTACCAGTGCTGCCAGGAAAAAATCATAGATGGTAATAATAATAATATGAATAATATATTGCCCTAATAAAGAGTGAATTCTAGAGACCAACAAAAGTTGGGTTTGCATCACCGCCAAGAGGCAACAGGTCAAGTTGGCTTTTATGGTATGTGTCTCCAAAACCTTGTTCAAAGGAATCTCGGGAAGCACTCCATAGGCACAAGAAATACCACACTGGATTAAGTGAAATAAATAATACCATCCTGCTTAAGTATTCATGACTTGACTAAGCAAGTGTTTGGAAGAGACAAACGAGCAGAAGATGGACAAAGTAACAATTATTTTCAGTGCAGTTAAAGTCTCTTTATGGTTTATGCTTCTTGGAGTAGCTTTAAATGAGCAAAAAATGGTATCTTCATCTTCCTCATTATTTACTTTTGTCATCATTCCCTATATCTAACAAGCCCTAAGTGTTGTTTAAGAGGGGAAGGGATCTTTTCTCTATCTCTTTATATGGAGAGGAAAATTTTCTCCTAAATTTTCTGAAGAATAAATTAAAGGAAATGAATTTTGAGGGAGAGGGAATGAATAAGAACACTGACATAAAAATAACCTTCTTTATAGAAAACTCTACAATAATGAAGAAAGAAAACATACAGATAAATTGTGGATGATAGTGCAGGACCTGAGATAAAACCAAACCAACATCATCAAAAAGAAGAGTTCATTCACGTGCTGCTGTATGGTACAAGCAAAGAAGGTTTTCAATGTTAAACCTATGTTTTCAAATCAATTAAACAGCAAGTTTGCTGATGTCACCAAGCTGTGTGGAGTGGTCAGCATGCTGGAGGGAAGGGATGCCATCCTGAGGGGCCTTGACAGGCTTGAGAGGTGGGCCCATGCACGAAGTTCAACAAGGCCAAGTGCAAGGTCCTGCACATGGGTCAAGGAAATCCCAAGAACAGATACAGGCTGGGTAGAGAAGGACTGAGGGGTGCTAGCTGATGAGAAGCAAAATGTGAGCCAGTAATGTGTGCTTGCAGCCCAGAAAGCCAACTGTATCCTGGGCTGCGTCAAAAGAAGTGTGACCAGCAGGGCAATGGAGGTGATTCTCCCCCTCTACTCTGCTCTCATGGGACCCCACCTGGAGTACTGCGTCCAGCTCCGAAGTCCTCAGCACACGAACCTGTTGCAGTGAGTCCAGAGGAGGGCCACAAAGATGGTCAGAGGGCTGGAGAACCTCCCATATGAGGACACGCCGAGAGAGTTGGGGTTGTTCAGCCTGGAGAAGAGAAGTCTCCAGGGAGACCTTCTAGCAGCCTTCCAGTAATTCAAGGGGGCCTACAGGAGAGATGAGGAGGCACTCTTTATCAGGGAATGTAGTAATAGGAAAAGGGGTAACAGTTTTAAGCCGAAAGGGGGTAGATTTAGATTAGGAAGAAATATTTTACTGGGAGGGTGGTGACGCACTGGAACAGGTTGCCCAGAGTAGCTGTGGACACCCCATTCATGGAGGTGTTCAAGGCCAGGCTGGATGAGGCTTTGAGCAACCTGGTCTAGTGGAAGGCGTCCCTGCCCATAGCAGAGGGATTGGAACTAGGTAATCTTTTAGGTCCCTTCCAGCCAAAACCGTTCTATGATTAAATTCCTTTGTATTTCTTCTCTTTTGTTCTCACATCTTTCTTTTCATCAGCCTTTCTTCCAAATATGTGTTTGCAGAAACATGTATATTTCTCTTTCCCTCCCTTCCCCACCCCCTACCCAAACCCGAATAAGGTCTGATTTCAGTGAAGAAGTTATCCTCTGGGTGGATTCAGTACTCATAGATTTTAAATTCCCATAATTTATAACATTGTTTGGAGCTAAAATGCTTCCTTCCCTGTTCTCCCAAACACACATGTAGCAGGATATTTTCTTAATTATTTTAAATCTTGATTCCGTAATTTAAGGTCTAGATTATCCTATCCATGCTTTTCCCTCTTCTGTGCTTTCTCCTTCTCCTCCTCCTCCTTGCTCTGGTGTCTGGAGGCCAGTTGAAGAGGAAGGGGAAGACTGAGAGAAGAGAGTCCTTGGGGAAAAGGTGGCTTGTATAAGGATACTAGGACTGTTCCTTAATTTAACTGATGAAATGAGAGCTAAATTCATTACGAAATTAGCGTATGTGGAATAACAATCCTTTCCCCCATTCTTTGTATGTCTGAGCTCTTAAAATTATCATCTCCTACTTCATGCATACATGTGTACTGTTATGAGGCCACACTATTCTATTTTTTTATTCTCTACCTTACTAGGTTGGTTTTGGTGTGGGGTTTTTTTTTCCCAACATTCCTTTGAAGCTTCTGCAATCAATATGAAATTTCTTTCTATTAACTGAAACAATATATATATGAGGTGGGTATAATCTGAGCACAATACATTGTTCTAGCATCCTGGGTTATGAGAGAGAGAGTTAATTTTTTTTTCTTTCTCTTCATAAATAGCTAGCAAGAAGCTATGTTGGTTAATATAATTTTTTGCCGTAAATTTACAAAATGCTAAATTCTTGCATAGAAAAAAATGAGGTGAATCAGACCATGTTAAAATTAATTGGAAGGGATTAATATGGAATCTCTCTCTATTTTTTTGAGATACTTTTATTTCAAGATGCCAAATCCTTCTCCTGGTTTACAGTTCTCCAATATCACTTCCTAACTTCACTCACCTAGCCCTAGGCTTTACCACTGTTTCACCATCTTCTTGCAGGTTCCTATTTCTTCTTTGCTTCTGATAGAGAAGCTCGTGTTCTGGCCAGTTCTTAGCTAGAACTCACTTTGGATGTTGAGAACCAGCAGCCAGATATGTAGATCAGGGCATGCAGTAAATGAAGCTTTGATTTCTCTCTTGTGAAGGTGGCTTCAGTGAAAAAGTATGGGTAGTCCTGAAGGTGAAGAGAAGTGTGAACGCGTTAGAGCGTTTGTTACAAAGAATGGCAGGGAGCCACTGCTCAACTGACACTCGTTGATTTTTTTTTTCCCATGAACTCACTTTTGAATGTTTTGAATGAGAGAAGTCTTGTATCCATGTTCTCTGCTTTCACAGTTATGGAAGCTTGTTCTTGATGTGAGGATTTAAGAGCTGTTTGTACATATTAGTCATTAATTCAACTGATCAGAAAATAAACATGCATGTGAACTCTTTCCTGTTATATTCTGTGGGAGTTTTAGTCTGGAATATGTTGGTGCAATCTAATTATATCTTTGTGATTACAGTTAAAACCCTCTCTCCTGCATTATCGGTAGTACCAGTTATCAATTATTTAAGCAAGCAGTTACTTAAATCATAACGGTTAATTAATTTTGTCACTTTTGGAAGTTTTGTCCTAATTTTGTCCTTTCGTAAAATAGCAAGGAGGGCTTATACCAGTGCATAAATCCTGAAAATTAATCTTACACACGATTTCCTAAAGAAAATATGCATTCTTTTGAACACCAGGTTCAGAACCCACCAGCATTCTAGGAGTTCTATTATTAACAAACATTCTGCTCGGTGTTAAAGCTTTTATTCATTATTGTATGACATATACTTACTAACAAATTATTGCTGTAGCTGTGGTTATAAACATATAAGCCTTTCAAAGACATTCCTGTTGAAGTGAATTAGGGCTTTAGGCAGAATTACATAATAACATGTTGTGGCACCCATCTGTATCCTCACTTCTATGAGTAACATTCAGCCAAGATCTAACTAGTGTTTTCATTAGGTGGTGTGTCTTGCTAATCACATTGGGGGTCATGTGTTTTCCTATATGTATTGAGGGTTGCGGGTATTTTTTATCAGTCCTGCAAAGTGATGAACCCACCACAATGATGGGTCATGGGAATCATGTTTGTGCGGGGCTGGAAGAGAAAACTAGCTGATTTGTGAAATACTCTAAGGGACTAATTGTGGGGAGAAAAAAATCTTTTTTTGGCCCTACTGGAAAAGTTGACCCTTTTTTTTTAATTTTGGCTAGCTTTTGTGGCCATTTAACCCTCAGGCAGAATAATGAAAGTAAAGGAGAAAGTATCTGCTACTTGAAAGATAACCCTAAAAATGCAATTTAGCTGAAATAATTGTTAATTCAGTACCAGGACTGAGGCTGAGGGAGGGAAGAAATTTACCTTCTTTTGTACATGTGGAACTTGGGGGCTTGGAGGATGTAACTTTTTTTTTTTTTCTTAAAGCATACATATTCTGTACAATGCCAGTTTTACAATGGAGAATTGTAGATAATTATATCTTCAGAGCTTCTCAAAGTTTTTTAGGTTGAGTCTGTGTGTCAAAAATAATCGTGATGCACAGGAACAGGTTAGGTTTCTTTGTTTGCTTGCCAGTGTTGCTTCCTGGGCTTACCGAAATATTCCCAGGCTGACTTTTACCCTGCTTCCACCTGAACAAAAACTGCAGAGTACACAGAGTACATGTCTATGCTTAATACTCAGGAAAAGAAGGTATTGTTTCTGAAATAGGATTTTATTTCTTTGTAAAGATTGGTATTTGAAGCTACTCCGGATTTTTAGAAATTGGGAATTCTTTAGTGGGCAGAGTGAGTCTAAATTAAGCAATAAATTCAGTGTGTTGTTATTGGCGTTAGGCATGCAGACTGAGGTTTTCCAGAGCAACTTAGGCAACAGATATTCATCCCTTATAAAATGTAATACGAGCTGCATAGTTGCAACTCCAGCTCAGTTTTGAAATTCTCTGCTATAGCGACTTTATGACACTATTTTGAAGCAATTTTGAAATCCTTTTCTTTTTCCTTTTTGTTGCAGCTGATCACAGACTTTTTCTTTGCAAATTGTGATTGGCTTCATCATTCCCATAGCCTTCTAAAGTCTGAGTCAAATTTAAAATGTAAAATTATGTAATTTCTGAAATGCTGTGGTTTTAATAACAGTAAAGGATGGGAGCAGGGAACAGAAAACAAGGTCATTACCTGAATTAACTATGCTTTTGATAGATTAAGTTTATTTTAGCAGTCCGGGCCTCTCTGGAATGGAGACTAGAGAGATTCACTAGTTTTTTGGAATAGGCCGTATTTTCTGCAACTTTCATTCTGGTCTTCTTTCTTCTTGTCATCATCTTGGTCTCAAGAAAGACTGCCTGACTTGTTTATGTAAACCTGATGACAGAATTTGGACAAACAGGAAGGTAAGGAAATCACTGTGCTCTTAATTCTAGGAGCAAGGCAAATATAATCCGTACTTCAAGCAACATTTGGCTTTAATAATTGTTCTACAAAGGGAAGAGATGTTGCCCAGACAGAAAGAAGCATTCATTGGGAGAGAATCAGAAAAGTGGAGAAGGTATGTTCAATCCTTTGAGATTTATTTGTGCAAAAGTTAGCTTAAATGGAAAACAGAAACTACATATTGCTGTATAATTTTTTAATGGTCATAGCTTAGCCAAATCTCTGAGGATAAAATACTTAAAGAAAATAAGCAACAAAAGAAATAAAATTAAAACAAAATAATCTCAAGTGATCTGTAAAAAAGTATTGAAGACTATCCAGAAAGTACATCTGTTGTTGGATGATGGAAAAGTACATGATAAACAAGCAAATAGCAGTGCCACTGGCATGGAAGAATACATTTTCAGGTAGTCCAGATAAAGTTTTGAACCATAATAATACCTACCTCTTATGTCTGTAGAACTTAGTGCTTTACAGGATAAAACAGAGAACAACCAAAACCCCTTTCAAGGGGGAGAAAGCCAGAAAAAAGCAGAATTTATTCAAGGTTGTGTATGAGAGCCATAACACAGCTGGAAATGGAACCAAAGTCTTTTATGGCCTACACTGGTGCTGCATTTGATAGGCCATATCTCTCCACAGCGCAATGGGGTAAAGCTCTCTGAGTTTTTGAAAGTGCATTTTCTTACCTCTATTTTCTTGAATGATTAGAAGGCTCCTGGAGAGAGAAAGCAGTAAATATTTGACCTCCCATTTTGAAGCTGCTCCTTTGCATACATTCGCTGAAATAGGGCTAGATCCCGGTCTCCTGGGAGAATGCCTTCAGCAGTGGTCAAGCATAGGCTTCCTTTTTGCTTTTGCTTTGGGTATTTCTGTGTTTTAGACAGAGCTGAACAGAAAAGATTAAGAGTATAGGTGAAAGTTGTTGAAGTATTCACACTGAGGATCAGGAGTTAGCGACCTCTGTGTGCAAAGGAAATCTGGATGCATCAGCCCTGTTGATGGAGGCTTAACTGTGCAGGGATTTCATGTGCATACACATAAGGAAATGTTTGGACCAGATTTTAAAGGTTTACATGTGTAAAGATGCAGACCTCAAACTGAGAATCTTTAGTTGTTTTTTCCCCTCCACAGGCGAATTTGGTAGATAAATATATCTTATATGAAGTTGGATCCTGTTACTTCGACAAGTCACATATATACTGTAATTATCTACTGCCTGTGATACTACCTGTCCGTTCTTTCAGTACTACTTTTAATGATTTGCACATTGGGTACCACATCTTGCTGATTCAAAGGAGGGAATACATGCAGCAAGGAATGTACGCAGTTTGTGAGTGCACAGACTTATGTTTTCCAATTTCCTTGGAAAGTATTTGCATTCTGCCAGTAATGATGTGCTAATATTCAATAATAATGTATGATCACATGTTAACTGATTCAATATTGTGAAACTCGTGCTACAAAATATAAAGTTCCTCTGTTCTCTACCATGAAAATTGAAACTTCCTGTTAGGATTGGAGGAAGGCAATAATGAGGTTTTATTGCTATGAGTAATGAAAGCTGAATGACCTGGTTCACTGATAATCTGGTCATCCTGAATTTTTAGCTCATTGGTAGGAATTAGTGGCTTTTAGTATTTCTCAAGATTTAAAAGGACAAGAATAATAACTTCATATTCAGTGAAGTTACTCATTCAGGACATTATGTTAGAGTAATTTTAAATAGCAAGGAAAATAGTCATAGTCATATTCTGCTGTCTCGTTGAGACTTGGGATATATGAAACAGGTAAATGAAGAGAATTAGTTAAGATAAAAATACCAATGTTGAATTGCAAATGCATATACCAGAACATAATTTTTTGTTGTTTTTAAGCTCTCTGTGCATACGTTACTTCCTGTTACTCATTTGGGGTTTTTTGGTTTACAAAAGAAGACCAATTCCTGCTTCAAGGGGGTGGGGGAAAGGACAAGAACCCCATCATCTTGTGCACAGTCAAAGCTATGATACAGAAAACTGGCTGTGAGGACTGAAGGTTTCACTTAGTGATTGTAAATTTGTGGTTTGAAAAGGGAGTTGCAAGTTACTTGATAGAGGAGAAGACGCTATTCAAATAATTGATCACAAATTGGAGACAAAAAAGACACAAAAATATTTAGAAGAAAGAGGTCTTTAGCTACCATGATAGTGTTGTAGTTTAACCCGAGCTGGCAATAACCAACACACAGCCACTTGCCAGTTGGATGGGAGAGAGAAGACTAAAAGTGAGAAAACTCATGGGTTGGGATAAAGACAGTTTAACAGGTAAAGCAAAACCCATGCATGCAACCAAAACAAAGCAAAACAAGGAATTCACTCACTATTTCCCATTGGTAGGCAGGTGTTCAGCCATCTCCCGGAAACAAGAGCTCCATCATGTGTAGTGGTTACTTGGGAAGACAAATACCATCACTCTGAACATCAATCCCTTCCTTCTTCTTCCCCCAGCTTTATATACTGAGCATGATGTCCCATTGTCCAATTTCCCCTGCGTCTTCAGCAAATCTCTCTCTGGGGTCTTCTATAACTGGAGGGAAAACCAGAAGAACTCCTCATTAGCTAGTACAAAAAGAGTGGTAGTAGAAATCAACGAGCCCAAACTTCCAGCAAATAAATTGGCTGCTTATAGGTAAAAGAGTAGTGAGGATTTTTTTTCAATATTTCCAGATATGATCAGAACCCCCTCCAAAAAAAAGACAAAAATTTCCATTGGGTTATTGTATCTGTCATCACTTGCATTTGTGGGTTCCGTAATTAGCTTACAAGAGGTATTAGATATAAACATGGAAATTGCCATGATTTTTCTGAATTGAGACTACTCCCTGGTCTTAGAGGTGCTACAGCTATTCCAGAACAAGAGCTTTAGAAAGAGTGCAAGAGGATTGTTTGCAGCTATTTCTGATCTCTGGACAACAAGAATGAGAGAATAAAAAGTGAACTGAAAAGGCAACCAGGATGGAATTCTTGCATTTGTGCTTTATCGGCACTGAAGGCTTTTAAACCCTATGTACAAATACAAAAGATGTTCCGGTGTCAAAAGAAAGGAAATTCCAGTGGGCACATCAATGCAGCTGTGTTTTTAATAAGCTAACGTTTTAAATTGTTTTATTCTATATTGCATAGCAATACAGGTTTGTAGGCATGGGAAATCCTTACCTAGAACCAGATGTATTAATAATCAGATTTAGGAGAAATAATTTCTTGTAAGAAGAGATTCATGTGGTTGGGGGTTGCAATAAAAACTTAAGAGAAAGTAGGAATGGATTGTAACAAAATATTGGAGTTTGGTTGTTCCGTGTTGTCGGAGACCTGCTGAAGTTGAGGAGTCCTTGACAGTGGGTATCTACCCCTAGAAAAAGAATCTGAATTCAAGGCGATAGGAAAACCATTAAAACTGAGACTAACAAGAAGCTTTTGTGTGTTTGAGACAGTATTAGTTAGGGCTCTTAAAAAGAGGTAATAAGAATTTAGGGCATCTACAAAAAAAAAAAAAAAAANAAAAAAAAAAAAAAAAAAAAAAAGACACTAACCCAAACTTCCAGTACTAAAACAGGCTTGTGAAGCTGAAAAAGAATGACTAAAGGGGGAAAAAACAACAGTAAGAGATAACATCTCAAAAGAAGAATAGAAAGGATAATAAAGGGTCCGGTAGAAACATGACTTACAATGTAATGGGTTTTTCATCAGCAAAGAGTTAACACAGCAGAAGCAGATACAGCCATGGTCATGCAGTGCAGGACAATGCACTGCCTGCTGCTAGTGGAGGAAACCTTTAATACCAACTCTAAACTGGCCTATCAAGTGTGCTAATTTCTACAAAAACAGATAATATTTTCAAAGAAAGTTTTATTTTAAAAAAATTTCATTCTTTCTAGATGTCTAGAACTAGAAATATAAAATATCATGAAAAAATGTATTATGAAGTGTGTTTCTGAGTACTAAAAAGTGAGAACAAGGGTAAATTTTTCAGCTGCTTGAACCAACTCCTTTTCAGATCAAAGAACTTATTGAAACAACTGACCCTTTTTGCCTAGAGTTGATTCAATATTGTTGCTTTAAATACCTTTTCTCTGACAATTATTTTCTTACTAAACTCAAAGTTCTGTTTAAATACCAAGTGAACTTCATGATAGTATGTTATTCTTCTCTGCTTGTACTCATCATTCTTTTGCGTATCTTGGCTCTAGTGCAAAAGAGAGAACTATCTTATTTGCAGAAGGGATATAAACATTTGATCTCTCAGTCGATGTTCTTTGTCAATATTAAGACAATTTTAAGACAAGATACTTAAACACAGTTCTCATCTATTTAGATTGTGATTCTGACACTTCAGTTTTAAGTTCTGTGCATAAAATTAAAGTAAATTTCCTGAGACTTATTTATGAACAAACTACTGATATTTATGTAATCTGTAACTGGAGAAATCCAAATTAGTCAACCAGAAATCTTGGTCACTTTTGGTTTAAATTATTCAAGCATATTATTTTTGTCTAGAGCTCTGGTAGAGGTTTAACTTTAATGTGTACATTAGCTATATCTTGAGACGCACATCCATAGTATGCAGTGTCTTACATCTGTGGTCTAGTCCCGGTATTTCATGAACATTAGTAATCTTACAATCATATTGCGCTTAAGAACTGTATTTGTCACAATTAAAATGTATGATGGATAGCTGCATCTATGAAGTTCTAATTAATGCAGAACAAGCAGAAATGAAAATAAAGTATTTTTATTGTCAGTCAGATGTAGATTCTCATGAGGAAAGTAATCAAAATCCTACTTCAAGTTCCTTAAGAAAATTCTTAAGATGACATTTTTCAGCCCTTCTCAATCTTCAGGTTTCTGGATTTGTTTGATCTGTGGAATGGTGAAGGAGAGAAGTCGGAGAAAGGGACACTGTCTTCCTAACTGAAGGAAATTCACTGGGGTTGCTTAAGTGGAACATAATATTCCCTTCTGTGAATATAACCTGCAGATATGAAAACTGGGTAAGGAGTAGTAAGTTCCTAGTGACAACATCAGTGTCAGATAAAGCTTCTCTAGAGAGAGAGGAGCCTTTTGGATTTGACCTTGATGTAAAATGTATGAAGGAAAATTACCTGCCTTTTGTTGCTTGTATCTTTATGTAACCTTGTAAGTCTGTAGCTATGGATATGCTCTACTTGCTTTTATGTTATGACATGAGATACAAGTGATTTCAAACTAACTGGTCAATGCTAGTGCATTAGTGCATGATATTCCTATGGAATATGATGATTTTGAATCATAGCGGCCTGATGTGTTGTTCCAAGTTATCAGAAAAGTAACGTTTGCTTTTAATGTGGAAGTTCCTGGAAGAAGGGGGAAGTTCCTTTGCATCCAGCAACATGATAGTGTTGCCTTTGTCGGCGTGGCGACCTGGTTCAGGAATGGCACGGCGACCAATCCCAGGCCGCTCGGGCCATCAGCTCACAGACACCAATGTGGTGGACGGCAAATGGCATTTATTGAAGGGTGAACAGGCTTTATATAACTTGCATTTTACAACATCACTTCCGTCTGCTTACATCACAAACTGAACGCTATTGGCTGCCCAGAGAGTCCTATCTTTCTGTACAGCGCGACATCTTCCGGCCGATAGCCCTAACTACCACATATCCCCCCTCCCTATGCATAACTGAATTAGCTAAAATATAATAATCCTGAAAATGCTATTCCTGTCCCAATTCTCTATAACAATCTTAAAAATATATGTTTTAAATCTGGAAAATATAAGGCACTAGGGGGTAACTAGGGATAATTGGGAGTAACACTGAGTAAATTCATTCTTAAAGCAGTCACTGGCGTTCTCCCTATGCTAAACTAAATAGGCTAAAATAGAAAAATTACCTTAAAATATCGATTAAGGCTCACTGGGCGGGTGGTAACTGGGGATAATTCTAAACGAATGCAACCTTAAAGCAATTGTTGGCATTCTACCAACAAGATGTTAATCGTCTCTAACCACCTCTTAACAAATGACACAAGTTTATTTAATATACAGGGTCCGAAGATCAATACCAGCATGATCATTGCAATTGGCCCTATCAAAGTAGATATCAGGGTGTTTAGCCACGGTGAATGGTTAAACCATGACTCAAACCACCCTTGTTGGGCTTCCCTGTCTCTTTTTTTTTTGAGCCAATCTTTCTCTTAATTGAGCCATCGAATCCCTGACCACTCCGGTGTGGTTTGCATAAAAGCAACATTCCTCTTTCAGGGCTGCACAGAGGCCTCCTTTTTGCATGAACAGGAGGTCTAATCCCCATCTATTTTGCAAAACTACCTCTGAGAGTGAGGAGAGGGACTGTTCCAGAAGGGTCATGGATTTTTCGATTTTCTCCAAATCTTCGTCGATGGCAGCTTGTAGTTGAGACAGGCCTCGTTGCTGGGTCACCAAGGAGGTCACTCCTGTGGCTGTGCCACTTGCTCCTAATCCGAGCAACATCACTATCGTTGCCACTGTCAGTACTTCTCTTTTTTGAAGTCTGATGTTAGTTTCTCCCCAATGATAGCACATCTCTTCTTCTGAATGGTATAGGACCCTAGGAACAATCAAAACTTGTACACAAAAGTCAGTGGAATCATTAAAAAGTTTAAGGGACACACAGGGAGTTACCCCTCCCCCATCAAAAATCAGTCTACAAGTTTGTTTTATATCAAACGGGAGCATATCGTCTCCTCTGAAGAGACCGTCTATGAGGGTGGTAACCATGGCAGAATTAAGCCCTTTGTCCGTGATTGCTTTAACAACCGCTTGTACATCCTTAGGGTTTACCGGCGAATAGACCCTCTGTCCATCCGTCACTTGGACCGGGAATGCTAGTGCAGCCAACGGGGCACAATCAGCACACGCTATCTTTATCTTCCTCCAGTCCGTGAGAGGGGCTTGTTCCCCTCGTGGCTCTTCTTTAAACTGGGTAGGGTCATGTTCACTTTTAGCTCTATCTACCCCTTGTTTAGTTCTCCCCCCTGTCTTTGTTACAGGCCACTCATCCCAGCTAGTGTCTGAATCGGAGCCGGAACTCGACTGACTAGTTACTTCCGGGCTCCAGTTCCTTTTCGTTGGACTCCAGCCCCGCCCACCTCCCTTGCAGGCAGGCCGCTCCCCCCCTCCTGGCTCGCTCCTCCTTCTACTTGGGGAGGTGTTTGCCCTATAAGGGCATGTTTCCAGATGGGCGCTCTGATTGGCTCTCCGCCCCTTGCTCACGCTCGCGCTCCTCCCTTTCGGATCGCCCCCACCGCACCACTCATGACCCGCCTTCTTGTTCTCATTCTCCTCCCCTTCCCATTTGCGCGCACTTTTTAGTTCTAGCACTTCCTCCCTCTTCCTGCCAGGAACGTCTGCGCTCAGCCCTTCCCCTTTCCACTCGGCGCCATTTCGGGGAGCTTAAGGCGGTGGTTTAGCCCAGGCTCCCTCGGACTCTGATCTCTCCGCAGCTCCCATAGCCTCCTCGGCTAACCCACCCCAGAAGGATTTTGCTCACTTCTATTCCTCCATAAGTGGATCGGAGTTCAGGGATTTGGGGGGGCACATCACCCTCCCACAGATCTTTAGGCTCAGCAGAATTTTCACTGTCTAGAGGGCATGAAGTCTGTGTAGCCGCCCCGACTCCCAATTTCGGGGTGGCCATCAAACAGTCCCTTGCCACCCTCCAGGTCTCCTGCTCTTGTAAAGCCTTCTGCAGGGCCTGTACAACCTTCCCCCACGACTTAAGGTTTTTCCCGCAACCCGAGGACATTGTCTCCTCGGCTAATGCTTTAGTGCATTTATCCCACACTTCAGGGTGGAGAATATCCACCGGCTGGTCAATGACCCCAATTTGTAAAAGCCTTGCAACAGCAAGAGTAAAATCTTTAGGCTTACAATCAATCCCCCACTGATTATGTAATTGGGATACGGCCTTCACAAGGGCTTCCATCCTCCTTGTTGGTCCTGGTCTGGGAGCATCCTCCCCTGACCACCCCCGCCAGGCTGGTCCAGCTGCTCCGGCCGCCGTTCACCCGTCCACACGACTCCTGGGGTTTCAGCACCACTTGTTGCCTTCGTCAGAGTGGCAACCTGGTTCAGGAACAGCACGGCGACCAATCCCAGGCCGCTCGGGCCATCTGCTCACAGACACCAATGTGGTGGACGGCAAATGGCGTTTATTGAAGGGTGAACAGACTTTATATAACTTGCATTTTACAACATCACTTCCGTCTGCTTACATCACAAACTGAACGCTATTGGCTGCCCAGAGACTCCTATCTTTCCATACAGCGCGACATCTTCCGGCCGCCAGCCCTAACTACAACATGATAGGGAAAATCCTGAAGCAGGAGTGTCCCTCTTTGGGAGATGTCTGTGTTCATCCCTTACCACTAGATCACTGACTCTGTAGAGTCACATTCTCCAAAGTGATCTTGTGCTTGTTTTGGCTGGGATGGAGTTAGTTTTCTTCATAGTAGCTTGTATGAGGCTATGTTTTGGATTGGTGTTGAGAACAATGTTGATAATACACTGATGTTTTAGTTGTTGCTAAGCAATGCTTACAACAAGCCAAGGACTTTTTCAGCTTCTCATACTGTCCCTGCCCTCCCAGCTTCTTTACAAGCCAGGACACACAGCCAGGACAGCTGATCCAAACTGGCCAAAGGGATATGCCATCCCATAAAACATCATACTTAGTATATGAGCTAGGGGAGTTGCCCAAGGAGATGCGATCACTGCTTGGGGACTGGCTGGATGTTGGTTGGTGGGCGGTGAGTGGTTGCGTCACTTGTTTTTCTTGGGTTTTGTTTTTGTTGTTTTCCCTTTCATTACAATTCATTATTATTAGTAGTATTTTATTTTATTTCATTTCATTTCAATCATTAAATTGTTCTTATCTCAGCTCATGAGTTTTCTTATTCCTCTGGTTCTCTCCCCCATTCCATTGTGGGTGTTGGGGAGTATGCAACTGGCTGTGTGGTACTCATTGCCAGCTGGGATTAAACCACAACAGGTACTAGGACAAATATTTGAGGAGATGAATTTTGGAACACAGTGATAGCTTCAGCCATCATGTCAGCTACTGACATGAAAAATAACTGTGTACTTCCTGGACTTAAAAGAGTACAGATCACCAGGTGTCCATGCTACAGGATAATCAGACCTGCAATTCTTCTTTAAACTGTGCTAGCTAAAAATCTAGTAATTCAAAATATCATTTCCTTATTGACAGGCTCACATGGCAAAAACACGAAACCACAATAAAACCCCCCAAAGCCCAACAACCAGAAAAACACAAACAAATTAATCAGAGCTAACAGAACTTTAAAAAAAAAAATGTTCACATCAGGTTCACAGCTTGGATGAGAGCTCAAAACCTTCATAGTTTGCTCTTCTTTTTCATGCAGACCTTAAAGTTTTGGGCTTAGTTTGGTCTGGGATTTTTAAAAATTTTTTTTGAGAGTAGAGATCTTGTGCACATGTGTATGCCCCTGAAGAAAGAGCCACCCAGTTAATAGCTCTATTAGACAGACTTTCTCTGTCTGTAACTTTTATTGGGGCAGATATGAAACAGACAGAAATTTACAGTCTAGCCATTCTTGAGGAGCAGTGACAAATACAAAAGGTGGGGTGGGAGCAGGAGGTTGCAGCAACAGAGTTTATTGCCTAGAACAGGTCTGTATGTATCACCTCTGCTTTGTACCAACCTCAGCAGCTGCAGGGTTGGTGATTTAGGGCTATGAGGCATGTGAGTTTCCAAAGAAAATGGGGACATGATGAGGGTCACCCTGATGTGTTGAGGTGCTCGGTGAATACCACCCTACCCGCAACCAACATTAGTCCCCTGCCCATGCCCTGGGCCACCTTTCCCACACAGAGCTGGCCTTCACTAGGTGCCTCCAGGTGGTCCCACTCGGCCTGGGCACAGGAGGCTTCTGCTGCTGGCAATGCAGTGTGAGCCCAGGACGTCCTCGGCACGGGGAAGCTCATAAGCAGGCTCACAACAGGAAACCACCTCTCTTGCCCTGTCTGCCCATTGGCAGAGCCAGAAGGAGGTATATTTGCTATTTTGAACACTATGTTGGTGTTCACAAAATGGAAGCTGCCCACTCAATCAGTACTCTTGGTAAATACGAACAAGCATATACTGTTGGACTAGAAAACAGATTTTTGGAATCCATTGGCCAAATTTCTAGCATGTAGGAAGGAAAATGAGCTGGATGTAGGTTTACTTAGTGTTCATAAACATTAATATGCTAATGTGCACTGAGCAAAGTGGATTAACATGATGAGAACAAAGTTGTGATGTAACCAACATCACATCAAATTACTTCTTTCTTTTTCTGGAGATTCTAAGTCACCTAGCTAATTTTAAGTGTTTGCTCTGTCCACACAGCTGTACAAAATGCCACATTTCAGGTAAAACAGAATTAATAAAACAGACCCATAGTCTTGCCTGTCTCCTTCATCCCAGCCCCTGTACTGAAACTGCAGCAGTCCAGCTCTGAAATAAATATATAAACGTGGTGCATCATTTAGAACAACTTTTAGACTTAACTAAATAACCACTCACTTAAATACCCTCTGTGTCATCCTGGGGACTGATTCTTTTCAAAGATCAGCTGGAGATGATAGCATGGATTACATGATTGTAAAATCAGTGTAAATGGGATCAGAAGCAGATCCATTAAGTCTAATTAGGGAGTCTAGTGTGATCTTATTTCATTGCACCATACACAGACTGTACGGCTGTTATTCCAAGTGACAGACGTTTGTTTTCTGGTACTTAATTTGCATAGAGAATTAATGGTAATGCATCCACGAACTGATATTGCTAATATACAGCATTAGCCTAGCCCACTTTGTCCCTAGTTTCTGCTCAGAAAAGGATTCCAAAAAGACAGAAAACAGCTCAGACTCAGTGATATAATGGCATTTTCTGTCTTCTGTAGTGAACCATTTCAGCCCAATGAAAGTTCAAAATAGAGATTATTATTTATTTGTCATGGTAGTGGGAACCATTTTCAATGGATTGTGCATTTCTATCGGGGTCCTCCTGGAAGCAGAATAATTCTGTACAGATTTTTGTCTTTAAACCTTTCACCAGCTGACTAACCTCCAAGGTTTAAAGCTGGTAGACATCTGTAGGCAAAAGTGAGAGAAACAAGTTCATCAAGGAACTGGATCATGCTTCCAACATGTGGCAACATGAGTGCCTCTTCACCATCTGTTATTTGTGTGAGGATTTTATTATGTAAATGACAGTACACACTGCGCTCTAAACAAAGGAAAATGATTCCCCTTACAGTATGTTGCGACAGTCAGTCTTCCATGTCGGCCCCGAAACAAATAATGAAAACAACAGAGAAGCGGCAGACAGAATATCTTGGGTTCTTCTACTTGTCCTCCCAAAAGCAAGCAAATATCTTTAGGAAGAATTTGTTTCTTACATGTATTGTGACTCATAAAGACAGGTAGTTAATGAAACAGCAAACAGCAGAGAGATGAAACTAAATCAAGTTGAGGTTTCAAGGCTTAAAACAGATTGAAGACATAATCCTGCAAAACTATGGAGAGTCCTAAAACTCTCTGGCCTCACAGAGAGCCAAAAACATAGAACTGGGCCCCTTAAATCATCTGCAACAGACAAAAGGTATTGTTGTGGGATTGGATTGGAAATACATATCCTGCCCTAAATCCTCTTTTAAAATTTTCCATTAAATTAACAATTTAAATTGACATGCAATTATCTTAACTGGCATGTTTTTGGCAGCTGTGATAAAAAAAAAACCACCACGCAAAAAAAACTATGCTACATTGGATCAAGTAAAAACCCGTAGGAGTTCTAGCACTGGCCCTTAATCAAAGTCTCTAAAGACACAAAGGCTTTAAACTAATCTATGCCAAGCCATGTTGGACAGTATGGCACTGCATAGAGCATCCTTCTGGTGGGATTTAAAGCACCTGGTGCCCTAGGAAAAGAAATGGTATTCAAGACTGTAAATTCTCTGTTTTCCTTATACCCATCTACTGACCAACAGTGGCTTCTCTTTCCCATTATTTCTTTCATGGGAAAGAAAGCGTGCCACTGTTTTATTAATTTTTTTAATGTGTGATACCCAAGTGGTTATCTGCACACACACTCCTCCACATTGTGTATTTCATGTGGTTCATGTGGTGCAACTATCGTTGCATTCATTGATTTAACTTGAATAGTAATTTGGTAATTGAAAAAATTATCAAAAGCATGAATTGAGGATTAATTGTTATTCAAGTTAACTTGTAAGTAGCTGAAGCCAGTGCCAGCCTTGACCAAATTGATGATTTAAAGGTGTCGGGCTAGTTCCTGCATTGTCTTGGTGTGATTTTTTACACTCATATTTGCCAGCTTTTCCTGACTTAATTATGATTAAGTGTTGAACTTTACAAATAGCCAACTTCTGGTACAGCTGTATTGATTAGTTGTTTTTATTAATGTGTTAAATTTTGTGGTTGCAACAGGATCATATTTCGTGATAGAGCAGCTAATAGCTGGAGAACTCTGCCATGAAAATACCAAGCAGCTCAGCTTTAGCAGGTATTCCTTTTCTTTCAATTTATCTTTTTTTCCCCTGTTTATTTATTAATTTACATCTAATTTTCTTAAGGATACTTTTGAAGTGTTTTCATGCTAAAGGACAAACCTGTGTCACTTTTTAAAATGTAGCAGCAAGAGTACAGAATACCTGTGACAGGTGAGCCCTTGGCTGGGGCCAAACCACACACGCCCACTCACACAATTCCTGCCCCCATCCGAGTATAGGGGAGAAAATTAAAGGGGTAAATGGAAAGGAGGACTGGTGGGTTGAGGTAAAGACAATTTAATAACTAAACTACAATAATATTGAAAATAATATTGTATACAAATATACAAATGAGTGATACACAGTGATACCGCCCCCCCTCCCACCCGATGACCACAGGCTCAGCCTGTTGCCAGCTAATGATCCCAGAACTACACTCACCATTCCCCCAGATGGGGGGTGGCACCACTCCCAGGGTGCAAGGAGGGGAGAAAAGGCCTTGGGAGAGCAATCCAGAGCCAGAAGAGAGATACGAAACTGAAAGGGCCTCAGAACCAAAAGGAAAAGGGACAAACCTCCGGAAGGGCCCTCACCTATATACTGGGCATGACGTGTATGTTATGGAATAGATTATTGGTCCCTCTGGTTCTCAATCTAGTAACCGAAGAACAAATCCTGGTCTAGTAGCTGGGGCTGTGCCCTTCCAGTCATCCCGTCCCCCCCCGCCCCCCGCCCTGTTTGCGAAGAGCAAAGAGGCTGAACGACCTTGAGTATCCTGGCAACAATATAAACATTCCTTCCTTATCAACTTTCTTCCGAGCATAAATCCAGAACACAGTCTCTTGCTAGCTATTATGAAAAAAAGTTAACTCTGTCTCTGGTTAACCCAGGAAAATACCACTACCTCTTACACCTGTAAACACAAGTAGTACAACTGACTTTTTTTTTTTTTTGGAGGTGCTTAGAATCAAAATCTATAATTTCTGTTAGTGCTTGTTGGCACACTTTGTTTGCAGAATTAGAAATCAATGGCAACTATAATCCAATTCCTCCAGTCAAACAATTTGGTTCAAGTTTTCAAATCTGAAATAAACTTGCTCTCATCATTGCAGGTGTCACAAACAGTTCAAAATAAATTAAAATAATGATGAATATTACTGTTTCATAATTGTTCCCTCTCATACTGCACATCTAAAATTCAGGCATCATTTGAAACTAAATTTTTACATAGATGTTCATCAAAGCAGCCTAACAGATCTTTGTGATGTGAAATGATACTGAAAGTTAGGAAGAAATACAAAATACATTCTATTCCATCACTCTTTTAAAATTGTTACTTACTTCACACACATTTCTGAATCCATCGTCCTCTTTTTCTATTAGGAATACTTACTTTCATAAGTATCAGATACAGCTTTTAATTTTGTGTCTAGTTTGCTGCCATTTGAAGTTTGTTATTCTTTCCACAGTAACCTGTGCAGATTTAGACTCCTTACTTAAAGCATAAGGCTGAATTAAACTGTAGCTGTAGAGTTCCTGTAGTTTCTCCACAATACCGTGTTTCATACATCGCATATTTGCACATATGATACTCATAATTATTCTATATTCTGAAACTTAGAGGAGATCCATTCAGACAATGCCAATATTCTTTTTCTTGAGATACAACGTTATATGTAACTACAATTAATCATTCTAATGCAATATAGGTTTTTTTAACAGTTTGTATATGTAAACTAATGGGGAACGGTTGCATAATAAGTACTCTGTATGGATGAAGTCTTCATAACTTTAGAAGCCTAGAAATGACACTAATATCCCATATGATGTTTTACCTAGTCATCTGTTTTCTGTTTTTCAGACCATTTGGGAGTAGGGAAAGGAGCCCCTCTTGCACAAGACTTGCTCATTTGAACAGGAGCTGAAAAACTTGGGAGAAAAATCATCTAGCCACAGTCTACATTAGTAGGACTTCAACCCTGCAGCCGCCCCTGAAGGTCAGCAGAGAGAGGGCACAGCCGCCACTCCACAGGAGGAGTCAGGAGGGTGGTTGGTTGCTGCAGCCCCTCCACACCGCTGGAGTGGTGCGAGTGGGATGCCAGCAGACGTCTTGCAAGCTCTTCAGGATGCTGAACTCAACACCAGCTGTCAGAAATACCTTCCAAAGCCTTTGGTTAAACAACGGGGGGGTCTTAGGAGGTGTTAAAAGCATTGGCCAGCCTTCTAACCTAGGGTTAGGGAACAGCCTCTCAGAAGAAAATACTCCAGTCCTGGTTTTTGGACTCCAGGGAAAGTAGGAAATGAATCTGTGGCTCGGATTTAGCTGTTGGTTATGCCATTTGCACATGCAAAATCCTGAAGAAAGAACCATGAGAAAATGAAAACAGAAAACTGTAAAGGCAAGGAATTTCAGTGCAAATTTTGATTCCAGGATGCAGATGAAGTTATAACAATATAACAGTTGCACAACTTGAATCATTTTTTTATCTTTAGTTTCTGAAAATTCAAGCTGACAGTCATGCCTCACCTAAATTCTGATACATGTCTTCACTCAATTTACACATGCTTGGTTTTGCAAAAAAAAAAAAAAAAAGAAAAAACTCCTTTGTTACTTGATGGTGCTGTTTGTGTTTCTTCTCTTGCTTTCTGATATCTTCTCTTCATTTTTGTGTTGCTGCTCATACTCCCCTTTTCCCGTGTCACCAGTCATGTCTTTTAATCCTTCTGTTCTAACACTTTCTCTAACTTGTGTTTTATTTCACAGTGGTCTTTCTTTCTTTCTCTCTTTCTTTCTTTCTCTCTTTCTCTCTTTCTTTCTTTCATTACCTGTGTCTCCACTGTATCTAGAAGCTCTTGGAGTAGCTTGAATACATAGAGCACAGTGGACTGGATGTCTGAGAGGTAGTATTCTTTACAACTGCCAACAATAGCTTTGACCATGTCAGTTTGTTTTTCAGTATTTTGTTTTTTTTCCCTCATTTCCACTAATGCAGATAGAGCTACCCTGCTTTCTGAGCAAAATGCAATAATGTTCATAAGAGCTACATAGACAGTAAATAGTGTTGGTAGCAGAAAAACAGGAAAGCTTTCATCATCAGAACAAAATGAACCCAAAGGTTTTATAAACTAAAGGCCAATTAATCCCTGAGGTGCATGGGAGGCCCCTTCTACTGTAATCAGTCTTGTGGCTATGAAGGCAGAACAGGACCTTGACTGTCTGTATCTGGACTTTGTCAGGTCATTTGTTTGTGACCAGAATTGTATTTCTACTCTGGTTTTCAATAAAGGGATGTTCACTGAAGCATCACATTGATATTTCTGAAGTGTGTTCCATATTTTCAAAAGAACAAATTTACCAACAAAGAATTGAAATGTCTAGCAGTTTCAATTATGCTATCAAGATTTCACATCACATTGCTGTGCAAGTGCATTCATTTTTCACCTGCTGGATGTAACAGGAATGAGTTAACACATGAAAGCATGTTAATAAGGAGATTATTTGGTCAAACCTTGTTCCTTCCTCCTAAGAAATAAAAAAGCCCTGAAAAACAAAACCCAGAGGCATTACCTTGTTGTTATTACTCAGAGATCAGATCTGATCCCCAAACAAATTGTCAGCAACAATTTTGGCAATAGACCTGTGCGATTTGAGAAAAGTTGAGCTTCCACTCTTCATCTCATCTGTACCTGGGTTGACCAATGCCTGAAGGAGCTTAGTCCTTAGGCATTTCTTGCCTTATTGTCTCAAAGCTGGCTCTTTGTGGAAAAATCTTGTCAGGCTTTCATTTCTAAGTCCTGTATCGGGCAGATCCTTTGCTGTTACTTTTAAGTCTTTTGGTGCTTCTGTAAAATGTGTTTTTTATCAATGATCTTTGGACATTTCATTGAGTACGTTCACAAAATCTGAGGAGGGCTGCTGTTTTGGCTGACACACGTGGCTCGTGATGCTGAGGGCTGAAGAGCTTCCTGGAGGACTAGGCGGCCAACCAGGCTCATTCCTTGAAGATTGAATCTCCAGTGTTACTTGCAAATATGGCACAGAAAGCAGTGCCTGAAGGTGTGTAGTTACTGAGTGACATGATTATTCTTCTCGGACCTATGGAAAATGTGTGGGCAAGCCCAGTCTGGGTGTTCGCTGATGGGGCAATTGTAATAATTGGTATCTTTTTTTTTTTGCAGTGTTTCTCGGCAGAAAGAACAAGGCTGGAGCTGAAAAAAAGAAAAAAATCTCTTCATGAAACATTTTATGTCTAGGATCGAGACCTTCTGAAGGACTTAAGTCACAAATACAAATGAAACATCTGACTAGCTGTAACAGCTATTTGGGGGCAGAAGAAGAAAAGTGGTGGGGAGAGTTAAAGGGAACCACATCCAAGGAAGGTGATGCTGTTTGGAAAAAATGTCTCATACAGTTTGGCTTCTAGCTCTTAACATGCTATTGCCAACCTGCAAGTTCATTCGAGGTTTATAGCAAGTTACAGGAAGAATGAAAAGTTAATCATGTGCAGAGCCTTGGTGTCGTATTCTTGCCATCTATTTCAATAACACTAATAACATACAGACTGAAAAACGACTACAGAATGGCACAAGCTGCTTTTTACTTGAGTTTGCAAATATATTTCCATTTAAAGCTTAATTTTTATGTTTTTCATCCAAATTTAAGAAAACAAGAGGATGCGATGTCCAAGAACACTATATATGGGTTGGATCTGGGGTCAGATGTTTCTATCAGTTTTTACCCAAGTTAAGCACAGGGACTTTTCACCTAATATCTAAAAATATAACAATATTTTATTGTGGCTCAAAACCACAAACATCAGTAAGATGTAAAGTGGGGAAACTTAATGATGAAGGTGGTTGCTCAATGGAATACTTAACTACATGTTGTAGCTTGTATCTTCTTAACAAATCACAAAAGTTCCTAGTAAAGATTTTTGGGATTTAAAGCTGAAGAGATCTGTTGAAATGCTGTCTGAGCCTGGAGCTAACACTCCAGACTAAAGATTAATTTAATTCTGTTTTTAAAAGCTGCAATGTTTATTTTCTTCTTGCTGTTTTTTTTTCCTTTTTTTGAGTTCATAACTATGATCTTTACTGTCATCAGCTGAGATCAAAGATCTTAATGCATCTAAAATTATGATCGCTACTTACAATAAAGAACTAAGCTTCTCAATAGTAAACCATGCTCTAGGAAGTCTTTTCAGTGTATCAAACTTCTTCCCTTATGTTTCTGAAATAATGCTCGAGTGGTCAAAACCTCCTTGAAAATCTGCTTTTTTCTTGCAGCTGGCTGCAAACTTGACAGAAGCTTTTTGTTCTTTGCTCTCACACCACACAAATGGAGTGGCAAATTTTACCCACGGCAAATCTGTGCCTTTAACTACATTTAGCACCTTTACTAGCTTATTAGCATGCATCTGAGTTATCCTTATACACTGTAAACACACTGGAACTGAGGTATATAGCAACAGCATATTAAGATTTTTGGTTTTTTAAAGGACTTTAAATTTGGCAAAAGTGTCCTGTGGATGAATGACCCTACTTATTAGGGATGAGTTTCAACAAATCTAGTCCACAGATTAATGCTGCCCTTTGAGGAAAACAAATAAATTTTTTTTAGAAAAAAAAAAGTGGTCTTCGCATGTCTTTACTTCTTGCAATTTTATCTTTGTTTGATATATAGCAGTTTCTTGTGCACTGCTTTCCCTCCTTGTTTATCAAAGTTACTAATTTACGGTCTATTGATGCACAACAGGTTTTGATCTTAGAGTTGGTACTTGGCTGTAAGTAAGAAAGATGAGAAACAAAAGTGTGAAAGATTTTCCCAGGGTAGGACAAGAGTTATAGCCATGTCTCTAAGTGAGAAGCTTAAGCAGGTGAAGAAAGGTTGAACTGCAGAAAAGTAGGATAAGACTATCACTTCGTTTTGGGAGGCAATATATTTTTAGTTATGTGTTTAAAATACTTATTAAGATTTGTTTACATCTGGCTATTTTGAATTGTCTAACACTTTCATGACATGAAATAGTGAGCGGTTTTGATTTATTTGGTTTTTATCTTGCCAGCTAGCCTGCATCTTTTCCATAGATTCTTGCCTCCTTTGCAGTGTTATGCTAGATAAAGAAGAAAAAGTTTTCCACTTATTCTTATTGGAAAAGTTCTCTCAAAATGCTAGCTCTTTTAATCCTCAGTTGTTTGTTCAGTATTAATTCAATCTTCTTTAGCAAGAGAGCATGAAACCTGTTTAACCGTGCAAATGTCTGGCCTAGCCAAAGTTTGCTGAGATTTCTGGGCACATCTAATACTGTTTGTATAGCTCTACCATATTTATCTGCATGGACATTAATACTGGTCTTGCTGCAGTACTGATTTGCACTAGAAATGTGACTAAAAATTTTTGGTTGATACTTCGAATTTCAACAGAAAAGACGGGGCAAAGAGGACATTAAAATTCTGCAGAATAATTTATTTTCTTCATTGTTATCACTAAAAAATTTAAAACCAAAATCTTGATGCTTCCCTCCCCTCACAAAATTTTATATTTGAAAAAGAGGCTGAAGGCTTAGTAACAATTTAGTTGGAATGCCAGAATGTCACCATCTTTCCTGAGGAAGTTTCACCTCATAAAGATTTGCCTCTTTCTTTAAAATGAGGAGGAAGTTTCTCTCTCATGATTTGCCACAGTTGAGTCCCATGATGGGTATCATATAACACATACGATTTACATGTATGCTTGATTTTACATTAATCTAAACTACAACAGTTGTCAGTTGCTGCATCGATGCCATTATGGCTCTACTCCTGTCCTAAAGTGAAGGCATATGGATATCTGTAGCTTCAACACTGCAGGTAGTGATTGTAGGGGTATGATTTCACTTATTTGAAGCTATCAAAATGCTGAAAGCAGACATCAATGTCAAATAGATGAGCTGATTAATTGCTTTTATTTTCTCTCCTAGAAAAATGGTTATAGCAATAAGAAACACTGAAAAGATGTCTTTGAAAGAAATAATTTTTAGGCGGTCAGACAAATGTAAAGTACAATTTGTCTGGTTCTCTGAAATGTTGACTGATAGATAAATATGAGGTGAGTTGTAGTGACTATAGTGAGAAAGATGAGTTTCAAAAATAAGACAGACTATTGTTTCAGTGGTAGAATTATGTCTATATTTTTCTCATAACTTTCTAGGAGAGAAAAAAAAAGCATCTTCTGCATGTCGTTCTCAGTTTGAATTTGTACAGGCTGGCTGCCAATTTAATAAATCAAAAAAATTTGCTAAGTTAGGATGTTGCCATGAAAGTATTGCTCCTGATATATACTTGAATATGTAGTAATAGGCTGTACAGTACTGTATATATATTATACATATGCATTTTTTTCTACATCCACTCAGTATGTGGAATAATTCAGCCTCTGTAATTTGTTTCATTAAAAGATATGTATAGTATTCATAACATCTATAAATTTATAAATTTATAAATTTAAGACGCTAAAACCATTTATTTCTGATGTTAAACTTCTACTGAAACTGTAGTGTCATGACAGTGTGTACAGAGTAATATCCTTGGACTTCCTGAGGCCTTAGCTGGCAGAGTTGTCAAATTAAACTGGAATATTCTGTAAATATATCTTTAATAAATACATATGTCTGTCATGCTTCCCTACTCAGTCTTATAAATCAGACTGTATCTAGCTGTCAGATACAGCTGTCCTAATCTGTCAAGTAAAAATTATAGCATCTAGGCTCACATCCTTCTCTGAAAATATTTATTTATACCAGTGACATGTCAAGGACACACTATTTTTTAATTTATGTTTTTCCCCAGCAACAAACCCATTAACAGCTGGCTCAAGTCCCTGCCAGGAGGGCAGTGGTTAATACACTGAGAGAATTTATAATGGAGGAACACACCAGCCAAGCAAAATAAATGCTGGATAACATTTTTAAAAAGTCTTGCTAAATGCCAGACATTGAGCATTCTTGCCTTTTCACTATACAATAGTAATTTTATGCCATTCATCATCCTTACCTTCATTCATCTACTGATGAGCCTACACTCCTGTGTTGCAAAGGGATGTAGAGGTTGCCTCCAGGTTTTGTGTCTCTGCAGTATCTAGTACTTAACCATTACAGTTCTAATGACACGTCAGACACATCTTAAACTATTGCTGTAACTTGAAAGAAGGAGTTAATGAGCTATAAAGAATATGAAGCTATTGCTTATCCTAGTTCCATCAGCTCTCCCTGAACAGAGAATACAACATCAGAGGCTGAAAGCCAGAGAGGAGAAAAAAGAGGATGAAGAATTCTTTAGTATTTTTAAAAGAATAAAGCTTTTTATTACATATGCATGACCAGATGTTAAAGAACATCACTTGTCACTTTTCTTTCTTAGAAATTTTAGACTGTGTTGTATTTAAAAATACTAAAACTCACCTGCAATCAGCTTAAGACAGGAAGAAAATGAATCTTAACTCTTTGAAATCTTGTGCCCAAATAATTAAAGAATCCAAATCCCAGTTTACTTCTAACTTGCAACTCATTCTAGTCATGCTAATGATACTTTTTTAGTTTTCTTCTTTTTTGTCTCTGAGTAAATTCTCAAGTACTTTTTTAGGAGTGATACACACAGCTTTATTTTGAGCTTTCCATTTATGTGTTCATGCTATCTAGTTTCTGTGGTGATCTGCATTCTTTTGCCTGAAGAGTTTATTCATGCAATGTCCTGTAAGATGAGAAAATGTAACTTCCTCCCTTTTTGCTGTAGTAAAATTGAGAGAATTGCCAACTGTCCAAAATAAAGTTATAAAATCTTTAGATAAAAAGTTGGATAGCAGTTTAATATATTATGAGAAGATACTTAAGTTTTGGACCTCCTATTCTGGCTATACTGGAGGAAGTATGGACAAGAGGAACGGATGTCTGCCCCAGTAGTCAGGAGATCTGTTCTTTCATGAGTCAAGGACCAGTTGGACAGGACACAACATGAGGGACCCGAGTATTGGGACTTTCTCTAGAAATCTGCCATAGCTCGTTCTTGATCACAGTTTAAAACAAGGCCATAGGTCTGCTTTCTACAGGAATAATCATTGAAGGAATTGTTTTCAGAAGAAGGGTGATACTTTCTCAATAATGATGACTGTCGCCTCCATGCCAGAAGTGAGTGAAACTTCAGTGAATGCATTGCACGCAGGAAAATAGAGTGGGAATAGGCCAGGGAGGAAGCACATTGCCTCACAAGGATTTAATCACTTTGGAATACCCCCAGGTGTATGACAGAGAACTGAACTTATCACAAATCAAATCTTTCATCAGTGGCATTTAACTAGTTATCATCTCCTTCTCTGACAGGCTATCTTGTACAACAGAGAATAAAGTCTGTTTTTAAACCTCACTACAATTGTTTTAATAATATTATTTATAATGAGCTTTTGGAGAATTGAAATATGATAGCTGAAGTAAAAAAAATCCATCCTGAAAGTAAGGCATTTTTAAAAAATAGGACCCTGGAAATGAAGGTTGGTTTGGCTTCCCTAATATGGGTAACTGTTATACTGATATAGCTGTTTGCTTGTTTTTCCTAGAAGCCCTGGGCTAATTCAAGCATAACCATTCAATTTAAGGCAGGACCTGATGAAGAACAGTCCTACGGACTGTGATGGATGTTCACTGCAATCTTTTCTGCCCTTGAGATCTGTGTATATCTGAACTAGCCACAAACAGCCCACAAGAGTTTTGAAACCAGATAATTAAATAACTGCAGTGCTGATAGGTAGCAAGTAGCAAAAGTATGGATGCAAAGCTAGAGGGATGTGTAATAAAAACAGTGCCACAGATTCAATCTCTCAAGCTAAAACCTTGAGAAATTTAAATAAAAATTGTGAGTGACTGGAAAGAGAAAGAAACTGCATTTCAATCTGATGAAATCTGGATTAGAAAAACAAAGAGACAGCAACAGCAATTAAGTTTGGACAAATTCTATGTTCATAAAGGGACAGACGAGATTAAAGTTTCTCTCTATCTTGAAATCTGACTAGTAGGAGACCAACTAAGTATCTTAATTTTCAATGGGGTGGGTCAAATGCTGTTTGATTTGCTTATATGTGTGTGATTTTTCTTTGCAAGTTTACAAGGAAACCCATCAAAATTGGGCTGAAGAAGGGTCCACTGTAGATCAAGCTATATGAGGAAGCAGGGACAGAGCGATCAACTTGGGGAATTCTGCTCTTTTCTTGGGGTAGTAGCATTCCTCCTCTGCTTTTGAGAAATCTCATTCCTTTTTGTTATACTTTCACAAATTTGTGGTAATGGTAACACTTTAAAATGTACTGTATGGATTTATGCTCTTGAACTTTTTTCATAATGTTTCATATAAGTATTTTTCCTCAAATAAACCACTGATGTTCTTATGTGAAATTAACTTGGTAATTAAATTGCAGACATTAGTTGCAGCAAATTCACCATTAACCTTCTTTAGAGAAGAGTGTCTTAAATACACACAGTGAATTCATCATTAGCTTGTTTCTCTGAACAAAAGCTGTATCTGAAAGAATTTATTGTGAAAGGAGTTGTATCATACATAATGAAGTGTTACAGAAGTCCTGAATGATTTCTAGTGACTAACTCCACATTAAGCATTGGGAAATCTGTGCCTGGAACAGCTAGAAATAACTACAAAGGGCCTGATGTAAAGCATGTTGAAGTTGATGACTTTTTCCATTGTCTGCAGTGGACATAAGGTTGTTCAATTTAATGGGATGGAAACAAAATATTTTATGGAACAAACATGCACAAAGAAACACAACTCATTCCTTAAATACGTGTGCTTGCTTCCTGGTGCTTTTTAATGGGAAACATGTGTGCACTGTGAGGTGAGCACATTGAATTGCCCAGCTTTTTGAAGGGAATTAGTCACTTTTCATGGGAATAAATATCCAATAACAGGAGCTGATCAACAGTCATTGAGTTTAGTTGAGCATGCCAACAAAATGCTGTGAGACACGAGATTTTCATTGGTTTTCTGATTCTTTAAAAACAAAGGGTTGAAGGAGATAGACTATCTCAGGATCAAGCATTGAATTTATGTTGCATTTTTCTAAATCTGGAAATGGGACAGCAAAAAGCATTGCTGCATAGTTAATGTGTATTCCTTCAGCTGCTGATGTAGCAGAAAAAAATTAAATGAGTTGTTGCAAGCTGCATAACGCTTTAACAATGAGAAAGAGCTCTAACAAACCCATGATTGTATACAAGGCAACAGAATATTAAAAATTCAATAGCTTTTGTGTCCTGAGGAACTGCTTATTCCTCCAGACTATGAGACAAATAAAGAAGATCAATCTCAGTAAAAGAAATAATTTTCATTTTCTATTAAAGAAAGAATTCCAACATTTAATATTTACTTTCTAGGTATAATGATTTTTAAAAAATGTTTTATTTATTTACTGTAGTATGTTACCCACAAAGGGAGTGTCTTTATCAAGCAGCTAATCCTCCAGTTCTGTTTAAGGGATTTTAAAAATGTATATCTAGAACAATGACCATTAAATATATATATTTATATGTTAATAATTTTAGATATATTTCTAGCTAATGAAAAATGTTATTTAAAATAGACAAATTTCTGTCCATACAGTTAGTGTCCATAAAGGTATTTTTTCTATGGGCATATTCAAAGTCGACACTGGATTTTCCCATTTTATTTTAAGTGACTTTGCAGTTTGGTTACCAAGTTTTGGAGCCCTGTTGCCTGGTGTACTGGTTTGCGCTGGGAGAGAGTTAATTTTCTTCATAGTTACTTGTATGGGTTTATGTTTTGCATTTGTGCTGAAAGCAGTGCTGATAACACAGGGACATTTTAGCTGTTGCTGAGCAGAGGTTGCACAGCATCAAGGCCTTCTCTGGTCCTCACTGACCTGCCAGTAGAGTGGGCTGGGGGTGCAAAAGAAGCTGGAAGGGGACACCACAGCTGGGACAGCTGACCCCAGCTGACCAAAGGAATATTCCATACCATATGCTGTCATGCTCAGCAACAAAAGCTGGGGGAATAAGAAGGTAGGGAAGGACTTTTGGAGTGTTGCCATTTTGTCTTTCCAAGTCACCACTACCTGTGATGGAGCCCTGCTCTTGTAAGATGGCTGAACACCTGCATGCCGATGGGAAATAGTTTTGCTTTGCTTTTGTGCATGGCTTTTGCTTTCCCTATTAAACTGCCTTTATCTCAACCCACTGCACTTTTGCCCTTCCAATTCTTTTTACCATCCCACTGAGGGGGAGCGAGCAAGAGGCTGGTGGTGTCTACTTCCTGCTGGGGTTAAACCATGACTCCTTGTCATTGTACAACCCTTGAGATCATTCTGACATGGATGCCTTCTCTCAGTATGACATATTTAGTGGCTCTAGGTCTTGACATCTGTTTTTAAGAGTGTCACCTCAGTGGAAGAAACAAACAAACTCTAATAAGTTTTGTGGAGATCTGAGAAGTCAAGAGGTATACCATGTTTTATTTTCCCAGAAAGATATTTTTAAATGAGCAGTGGAAGTAATAATCAGCTGACATTTCAGGTTGTTTAACGTTATTACAAAATAAGACGGATAAGTTAAAAACAAGTAAGAGGCTACAAGTGTGTTCATCCATGGAAACAAACAAAGCAAGAAAAAAAAAAGAAAAAGGCAACACTGAATTTGAAATAAGGGTGGAGAAAAAATCAGGTAGCTATTCTTTTCCCTCTTGTATTGCTTTTCTTACAGTAATGAAACAGCCACACAATGTAGTCTTCTTTTACAATGAATCTTGCAAATTGTGAGGATTTGCTTTTAATTCTTCTAGATGGTGTGGGAGAAGACCAGCAACTTTTGTGCTTTATTTCCTGATCATATAAACACTTACGGATCTTGCTTGGTTTCAAGTGAGAAGGCCCACCGACATGCAGAGGGACTTCTCAAGGGCTTAAATTTAAGCAGGTGTGTAAGTGTTTGTGGAACTAGGGCTTTTTTATATTTATTGACCGTCATGTTCATTGCCCTACAGGGAGCACTTCACAAGAGTACTTGCAGTGACTTTTTTTCTTTTTGGAAAGACCACTTTTAGATCTAGCCCTTGTTACAGATTTATGCTGTGGGAAAACGTGGGAGTAGTGCCATGAAAGGGGAACTTCAGGCAGGGTTGTAGAGCCAGCCATGGTCTGACTGAGGGCTTGTGGGCTTCAGTGAGTGATTCCTTGTGCTGTCAAAATGTGTATTGCACATATTGCAGCCACAGCCCACCCCGTGAAATACACTCCTGTCTGTGCTAGGAGGAGAGCTCTGACACAGCTTTGAAGAGACCAGCCAGAAGAGAAGTACAAGAATGGGACAGAGGAGATGATGCTGATAATTCCATTGTTTATAGGAGTTCTTTTGCAAGACGAGCTTTAGGGCTGCAACAGCTGCCTCAGCTACAGCTTTGCAGAGTAGCCACAGGTTGGTGTTTCTGAAGACTGTTAGCTGGCCTGTATGCTGGGTCTGAGGGGATCTTCTCCACGACAATCCCTTGTATGAAGCTAGTTTTTCTGGCTTTTTGCTGGTACAAGGGAGGAAGGAAACACATCATCCTGGTTTTTACACATGATCTGCTAGTGTGATCTGTAGAAAAATCCCAGATTTCTTCTTAGGATTCCCTTTATCTTTCAAGGGGGGCTCTTGTCTCTTCTGTGGAATCAGAATTTATCCTCTTTTTAATTAACTCCTAAAGGGACATTTTTGATACCATGCTCTAAGAGACATGAATAAGAAAATCCTGAAATTTATTGAATTTGCATGTACAGCTCCTCCTATTAGTATTATACTGTTAGTCCACTGACTATTATTGAAGCAATTTATTAATCCACTGAATTCTGTTTATAAGCTTCTTTCAGGTAAATATGACTCTGTGTAAGACATCAGCTATTAAAAATGGATGAAGAATTTAACAATTCTTATTTACTTCTCAATGGTAAAAGTCTATAAAATCAGATGGTCTATGAGAAACTGTATGCTAAATAGACTGCTCTTGTGATCTGCTGTTTGATTTTTTGGCATGAGTATTTGTGTTAAATTGTACATTCACCTTGTAAAGTTCATTCTTTCCTAACTACATTATACTGCTATTTTAAGTGCTCTTGTTAAAATGACACCTTTTTATTATAGGATGGTCTGCTAATACAGCTACAGTAAAAACTCATCAACCTTGCCGTTATAAATATAAATCCCTATTTTCAGGGACTTTAAACTCTGCTATAAATACTCATTCCAGGCTAATATTTGGCATATAAAGCCTCATCCAAACAGGAAACCTATTTATTATAGAATTACTTTAGCCTTTTGAAAATATTTTAAAGCAGAAAAAGTTGAAACAGTTGCATGTTGGTTTAATTTGATGGATTCCTAGAGTTCGAAGCTGGGCAGGGAGGAAAGTGCTAAGGTGGGAGTGTTGGGTTGTGCTTCTTGCTGATGCCAAGTCGCTTCTCTGCACCATCTGGTTCTGCTCAGGGCCAGTCTGAGTTCAAGGGGCATTTTGTCTTTGGATGTTTTTGGGTTTGGGGCTTTTTCAACCATTGGGTTTCTGGCACAGTCTTCCCAAGGCATTTTAATGTCATACTTGAAAAATTACTTCTGACACCTTGTCAAATTTTTCCTATGAAATGGAAAGTTCTTAAGTCTCTTCTGCTCCCAAAAGATTCTCAAAATATTTGAGTCCTAGAAAGTAAGTGTGTGAAGTCCTTTCTGGTATAGTTCAACATGCAATCATCTTGACAACAGACCAGTAAGACTGCCTAGGCTTTTTCTACTTCACCATGTCCTTTGGCTGCATCCAGTGCTGAAACTTGACATCTTTCTGAAGATTAATACAGTTCTCTCAAATTCTCTTATGTGGACACTTCTGCTAAGAAGCGTCTGGCATGGTATCTCTGAAAGAAGTAGTTTCAGACATATTTCAGGTTGTTGTTTCATAATCATTTTAAACTGCCCTGGGTGGCAGCTCTTGCCGAAAGGAGTTAGTTGTTTCACTTGTCCTTTCTGTCCTGGGAGTTTCTGTGTTTGCGTGATCAGTCAGCCAGACCCAGAAGCTGCTTTCACTGGAAAAAAAACAAAACACATATGGGTGTGGGCTGGTTTTGGGCCAGACAAGCTCCCTGCCTGCCTCATCAAGTGGTCCACAGGGACAGTGGTCATGCTCAGCAGGTAAACATGAAGGTCAGACTGTCCCTCTCCCACCAGCAGCCCTGTCTTGGCTTGTCCCAAATGCAGCCATGAAACTGCAGTCTGTGATACTTGAATGACTGCTTGAAGACCCTCCACAGAGCAACTGCCATCCATTGCAGAGTGCATGGAAGGATTTTCTAAAGTTTTTGTTTCCTCGGGGTGCCCACAGGGACAAAGTGCCCAGAGGCCCAAGTGCGCATAAGAAAAATGTCTTCCAGGTGACCTCATCATCAGGCTGACATTGAGCAAATTGCAGCTTCTTTAGTCTAGGAGCAACAAAGGCTCAATGACAGTGAGGCTGCTTGCATTTGATAGTGCTGCACGCAGCCTTGGTTGGCCAAAAATACGTGCATATGGAGGAGAGGGAAAGAGCAGGTGTTCTTGACCACTCATAGTTTGGAAATGCTGTGAGCTGAGAGCAGACCAACAGCAGACAAAAGCCTTAGACTGCAAACCAAGTCAAGAGTGGGTGGGGTCGTAGACTTTGTTGCTTCTAGTGACACTTTTCTGGGCCTGGCAGTTGCAAACAGTTCATGCAAGTACTTGGTAGCACTAGAAAGTCTGGGTGGGGCATTTCTGTGGTTGGTAAGGACAAGCTGCGCTAGCAGGAAATATTTTATTATTCTCAAAACTTTATTCTGAAATCCCCAGGGATTATAAAGTGAAATTAAAACAAAACAAGAAAAGCCCCTCTGCCTTCTCGCAGTTAGCTGTGAAATTTCTCAAAGTCCTCCCTTTCGCCTGTGCCTGCCAAGATGGCCTCATGGGGTCCCAGCCATCACCTCAAGGTCATCCCGTGCCTCCACGCTGCCGGCATGCTTCACTTGTCTAGGAAGGTGGAAGGAAACCCTGATATTAGGGGGAGGCTCTTGCTGGCTGGTATGAGTCATATCCTCTTAAATATAGTACTTTGTTCTCTTCAGCTGCTTCTTGAGATCCCTATATTTCTTTTTTTCTACCTGGAAGCTGTGTGTGTTCACACTTGTCCACCTCCTCCCCACTCAGTCCCTGTGTCCATGTGCCTCCATTATTTTCTCTCTCTCATGTTTCCTAACTTCTTTTTCTGGCATCCAAATTTACCAGGTGTGGCGGGTTGGCCCTTGGCTGGGGGCCAAACCACACACACCCGCTCACACAGTCCCTGCCCCCACCCAATCATAGGGGAGAGAATTAAAGAGGTAAATGGCAAAGAGGATTCATGGGTTGAGATAAGGACAATTTAATAACTACACTACAATAATATTGAAAATAATACTATATACAAATATGCAATGTGATACACA